>QXTE01000006.1:2218430-2260123 GCA_003942145.1 Platysternon megacephalum
AAAAAAAAAAAAATCATCTTCATCAAATTTAGTGTGGGAAAAAAAATCATTCCCTATCCAGCTCTGCAGAGAACTCTTTGAGATAAGTGCTACAGTGGCCATTTTATAGAGAGGTGAAGCAATTGGTTTAGGCTACCTAAAGAGTCAGTGCCAGAGCCAAAAATATATTTCAGCCATCCTAACTTCCAGTCTCCTGCTCTTGCCACTATATAATGGTCCCTCTAATAGCCAGTATTGGAATCTAAGGGTCCTGACAGTCCCCGTGTCACCAAATCAAAAAGGCAATCATTCACTCAGTTCTACACTTAAGTAGACTCAGACTAGATATAAGACAAACAATGAAAAACCATGTAAGCTGGATAAGTTTAGTGGTATAAGACCAGTGAATGCTGTAGTTCTTTCACTTAACTGCTTAAAATATGATGTGTAAATAAGCTTTAGAACATTTCTGAATTTGAGGTCAGACAAAAATGGCAGAAAAAGACTTGAAAGCCCAGTACAGTGGCAGTAAACAGCAATATCCTGATAAAAATCTATGCTGCTGACAGAGCCAAGGCTAATGTCATTTATTGGATTCTGAAGTGGCTCTAAAGGTCATGATGGCCAGTTTATGTAGTATATAACATTATTATAGTCTAATAGAGAAAGGTAACTCACTCTCCCCCCACAGTTACTGCTTGGGTTCATTGAATTTCAGCATTCATTTCTGCCTAATTAGAAATAAAATTAATTTCCTGAGTCTGGTTGTTGTGTTGGTTTTTTTTCCAAACAACATAAAAATCTTTGACTGTTACTCACACTTTTGCAGGAAAATGGAGAATTTTCTGTGTTTCCCATCACTGACCATGAAGAACAAACTAATGGAGGGCCACATCCTCAGCTGGTGGAGAGTGGTGTCATTCCACTCAAGTCAATGCAGCTACACAGGCTTAATCTGGCCTGCTGTGTTTTGGAGAAGATTCTTATTTTAAATGCCATTTATTTTTTTATGATATGTTCCACATTTATTAAGAAGGCAGCAACTGAGAGATGGAGAGGCTGATTGTTGCCATTTACATTCTATATGATTTGCTTTTTTGCTTGAGTGTGAATTTCATATTAATGTAAACAAGGTACATATAGCACTGACTTGAATCATGCATAAGACTCAATCACCTTCAGGTAGGATGGTCATAATGTCTAAGGAGCTGTGATTAGAGGCACTTTGATGGGAGTCATACAAGTACACAGATAGAGGCTATATCAGCTCCCCACAAAAACATCTGCCAAGGCACCAGAATCCTAACTTGCAGTGGCCCTGCTATTCCAGGTCTGGGCACTCACACAGCTTTGACAATGCACCTCAGTCTTGTAGTAACTCTACAAGTATGAGGAGGTAGCTGTGTTAGTCTGTATCCACAAAAACAACAAGGAGTCTGGTGGCACCTTAAAGACTAACAGATTTATTTGGGCATAAACTTTCGTGGGTAAAAAAAGTGAGAAGTGAGGTTTTTTACCCACAAAAGCTTATGCCCAAATAAATCTGTTAGTCTTTAAGGTGCCACCGGACTCCTTGTTGTTTTAGTAACTCTACAGTTGTTCAAGCCCTGGCTATCTCTTGAGAGGAAAAGCAACTGTGATACATTACATGATTCTTATCTTGACAGTGCCCCTTTAAATCTGATATATTTGTCTGTTTTGTACAGAACAGTGTGAAAGTCACTCCGTAAGCCTCATAATACAAGGTCCCCTAAATGTGTTGTCTTGAATAACTTTCAAACATGTTTACAAAAATCAAACGACATTTAAGCCAGCCATTTTTGTGGCCTCTGTCTAAAATTCAACAGTCCAGGTATTTGCAGTAACCACAATGTGTTTTGCCCATTGGGGGGAGGAATGGGAGAATTTGGGGTGGGGTGTAGGAAAATCCCCCCAATATACTTAGAATAAGAGATCCATGTATTACTCTCCAAACCAACATATTTTTTCTTGTCCTCCTACAAGACCTGTGTGAATAACTGATTTTTCAGATTGCTGTCAATTAAAAAAAAATAGAATACAAAATTGTTTCAGGTTGACCTGAAAAATTGTTTCCCCAAATCTTTCAGTGAATCAAAAGTAAACAAAAAGGCTTGCACAATTAATTTCTGGTTATATAAAATGTTTTGTTCAACCCAAAACAAAATGTTTCATTTTGACTTTGAGCATTTTTAAAATTGAAGGAAATTAATAAAAATTGTTTTGAATTAAAAAAAACACTTTTTGGACTTTTAAAAAGATATATAAACAAACAGCTGAACAAAAGTGACATAAATTGGTGAAACATTTTGGTGTCACCAAATCTAAATTTTTCACCTAAAAAAGTTTTGGCTGAAAATTTTCTACCTCTTACCAGTTCAAAACCTCTCCATGTGATGCCATCTCTTTCAGCTGTAGTACTCTGAGGCCCAGATCCTCCAATGAGATTGACTTCAGTGGGACTCCTTGTGGGACTAATTATTTCTCCTTTGAATTCACCTCATTCAAGGTCAAGATCAAGACCAAGGACTGTAAACTCTTTGGAACAAGGACTCCATCTTTATTTGGCTTATAAAATACCATACACGTCAAAGTTGATATGTAGGTAGTAAATAATCATGTGAAATGATACAGTGAAAAATTGTCAGTGGTAAATGTTCCTTATCCATGAATTTATGAGGCTGGTCATTTAAAAAAAAACAACACTGCTGTGATAACTATATTAGGGGAAAAAACTCTTTAGGCCAAATTCTTTGTGGGTATAGATGGACAATGGGAATCCAATGCGCATTGGAGAATCAGGCCCAGAATGTCTTTAACATAATAATCACTAGCAATGCCACGATTACCACCTGTTAAAACTTTAGTAGCAGTATTCCAAAAGCAGTCCATATGCATTGAATTATGAAAATTGAAATATTAGTTTTGATTCCATTAATCATTGGAAGAAAAATTGGCTCTAATCCCTTTTACCCCAACTTTATATATAAATATAAAGCAACCGTTTCCTCAAAAATGATTTTCAGTCATTAAGCACCATTAAGGAAAGACATAAAAGATATGAAGCGGCATATTGGGCCACTGGGACTTTTTGTTAGAAATTATGGCTAAGCTTGGAATGTGAGTAAATCTGAAAGGGACACATTTATCACCATTCACAGTAACTTTGGAAACACTTTAATTTCTAGTTTTATGTTAAAACATTTGATCCAATATCATAAGTGCCAAAAGTTACTAATTGATAAGAAAAGGCATATTTATTGTTTAAATCTTCAATGTACCCAACCGTGTTCTACTGACATTTTTTATGTATGGGCTGTTTCATTACATTTATAAACTCCCCTGCAAAGACACTCCACTAAAAGTAAATGGTATCGTGCAAAATAGACTAGATGTGTTCCCGGGTTTAGGGCATAAACTGTCCCAGTACCAGCTGGAACCCTACCCACAGGTTCCAAATTTACCAGGAGGCTTGGGTGTCAGCTCACAAACCATGTCTTCCTTACTGAATGAACAGCATAATCTTCAGCTGTAGATAATTCAACAGTGGCCTCTGTATTGGGAGAAGATATATAATGCTGAGTGATTCAAGGGGATTTCATGCAGTTTTTTGAAAAGACAAAAAAGCAGTGAGTGAGTTGTCACATTTCAAAATTACATATGGAAATGAACCTAATTACTTCTCTTATGCTGCAGTAAATAATAGGCTTACTGAATTAGCTATGCACCATGTGATTCAAAGAACAGTCCTCACACAAACCTCTTTCCTACCACTCTGTGGGAGTGAGGATTTTTTTAATTCTTTCATTTTTCTATGTTCCTCCCTTGAAGAAATGTATAGCTTTGAACTATCTTCCCAAAGAGCTACAGGGGGCGGAGGAACTCACACCTCCGTCTCTGTAATAAACAAAATCACACACCCAATCTATTTAAAATGCTGTAGAAAACAATTAATTAATTTACCTGCTTTCCAGAATTTTGCAGAATTCACAAACTTCCCTGCCATGCCATGCCACTGTCACTTTCTTACCTGTGGGTAAGAAGCACTTTATGTGTAATGCTTACATTCCTTAAGTACTACCTAGAAAAGAAGGGGTTAGATTCTAAACAGGAGTAAATTGGGGTAGTTCCATAAGTTATGTCAATTTACACAAGGTATAATTTTTTGATTTACAGAGATGGCATATTATAAAGAAGTAGAGCTTTTTCTTTCTTCCAACCACAGTAAAATTAATTGCTATTATGTTACTGTATAAGAATGTCATTGTAGATACACCTGTTTTTCTTCATACTCAGATGCTATAGGGCAATGATGAGGACTAAGAAATATGTCCCTGAATGGCAAATACTGAATATTGCCTTCTCTTTGTGACTTTTCCTCACAGCTTTTTTATCTGAGATTAGTCTCTGTGCTGGAGTAAAACTCCGTTTGGCACAGTTGCAGGCAAAGCACTACTGCCTGCCAAGCTTCTGAATTAATCACTGGTGAGTGTAGTACCTCATAAGTGAGAACCTGGAGGCTCAAAATTAACATGAATCCATTTTTATTTTTTGGAGCCCTGACACTGAGCAAAATTCACTAGAGCATGATCTATTACATCAGCCTGGTGTAAAAAGAAAGTTTTCATTTCTTTCCTACAATGGTTGAGGATTTTGCATTTTTTCCATACCATTTGTTATTTTGCATTGTGACGGGGCAGTCCCTCCCCACACTAGCCCCAGCGGCATCAGGCCCGTGGCTCTGATGCAGGAAGTCCCGCCCTGCTCGTACTGGGCATGCTCCAGATGCTCTGGGAGCATAAAAGGAGCGAGCTCAGCTCAGTCTGGGCTGGTGGCCGCAGGGGAAGGACGCACAGGCGGAGCGCCTGCTGAGGACCGGCCCGGGAGGTCGGAGGGACCAGAGATCCCCATAGCTCGGCTTGAAGCCCTACCAGGGGAGGAACCAGAGGAGACGCCGGACCCGGAGGCCGGCTGGGATTCCTGGGAAACCCCAACGTCAAGACCGGTAGGGAGCGGACCGCGAGGGGCATCGGACTGGTACCTGGCCCCTGACGAGCCTCAGCGTGTTTCGGTAGGACCCCCGCGCTGAGCCGCTATTAGGGTCCGTGCTGCCCTGTAACCCGGGGCATTCCTACAAACTCTGGCCGTTAGGCCGTGCTGCCCTGCAACCCGGGGCCTTCATATAGGCGCTGGCCGTTAGGCCGTACAGCTTAGTAAGGAGGGGCTTCGGCCCCCACCGAGGGGCCCGGACCCTCTCATTCATCTTTATCACAAAAGACACTATCCTAATTGTTAGCCCTGGTCATTGGCTGCCTCAAAAGAGAGGTTATAGACTAAATGGGCCATGAAGACTAAATTACCCTCTTAGCATTATGTTCATAGACCAATAAAGGAAGCAGGACATGGGGAAACCTGCAGGGCTGTCATCTGTACAACATGTGCTCCTGACAAGTCAAGTGGGGCTGAATGACCCCAGAAGAAATGTCTCTCTTAACCCAGCTCTGGTGATAATTCAGAGAGCTAGGGGTGGCTGGAAAAGAAAAATTCTGGTCTGTGAAAAACTTGCTGAGTTTTGAGATTTGGTTTTGTTCCACATCAGCATGAAATTGAGATTTTTCAAAACAATTGAAAAAAAGATAGATAAGCCAATAGCAATGGCACTAATCTGGGATGTGGGAGACCAAAGTTGCAATATGTGCTCTGTCTGATTCTTAGCAGAGAATTATTAAATATTCATTGGGTGAGAAAGAATTACGTAGAGTAGGGACTTGAACTTGAGTCTCCTATAGCTCACATAAGTACCCTAAGCAGCTACCAGTACTTGTTCTTTGATTGAGCATACATTCCATCCTAGACCTGAGAAACCTTCTTGATGAAGGTTTCATCTCAAGAAACATGTTTCTACAAAAAGTTAATTTTGACAAATTGACATTTTCTTACAAAAAAGCATTAACTAGAAAAATTCCAGACCAGCTCTATTCAGCATGTTTATACATTAGATTGAGTATTAGATGTCTGGGCAAGAAGTTTAGAAAACCTTTAGTGAATGGATGTCAAATAGATAGAACTGAAGGAATTTATTGGGAAACTCTCTGGTCATCTTTGAGATACCGAACATTTAACTTATATTTTTACTTTGTGCTATTCCCAAAGTGTGTGGGGAAAAACAAAAGCAATTTGCTTAGTTATGTTGTTTCCCCTTTCTGCTGGGTGACAGATTCAGAAAGATATGGAATAAGTCACCTCAGACACACCAGCTCCTCTTGACTTCACTGAGTTCTTGTTGATTTCACTCTGCTCAGCATTTTCACATGTAGCTCAGTATCTTGCAAGAGCAAGCCCTATATTTCTTTGCTTTTCAGACAGTCTAAATTAAGTTCCCCTGGTCTCCCTCCACATGCCAGGCCATATAATTATTGTGTTATTCTAGTTGGCCTTATTTGAATGCTCTCCAATTTGTCAAATGTCATTTATATAATGTGGAGACCATTATCTGAAGGGGAATTACAATCATCTGGCTTATTAAAAGCTCATTCACTTACATATATTCCATTTCCCATAGGTTTCCATATAGTTATTAGCCATTCCAATCTTCCGTGGTGTAAACAATATTATGTATAAAAAATGCTCCAAATTTCACTTCTTATGTATTCCCGTTTGTTCCTCTTATTCTCTCTAATGGGTTTCCTTAACAACTCTGGCAAACATTAGTGCCACCCTTTTAAAAGATTTTATGCACTTCTATTAATTTTTGCAACCATTTTCCATTACACATGGGGAATGATCATGTTGTATGCACCTTCTGCTTATTTCCACAGATTATATTGTTCTCCAGTAAACAACTTCTATAAATTCCCACTTCCAAGCAAATGGATTAACATACCTCACACTATGTTACTGCATGTGATGAAGAATAATGAAATTTCCTGCCAAAGGGCTATATTGGACATGATTTTGTTTCGATAGGCCAAATTCTTATTTTATCTATACAGGCTTTGTATTTTCTTTATTAATATTCTTGCTGTGTTCATTGCTAGGTGGCAAACATGCCATTGAGCATACATTTACTTCTCTTTGAATGCACTTCATTGCTAACGTGAATAATTTCCAGTTCCTCAACAGCAATCAGAAACAAATATTTTAAACATAAAGTAAGAATTTGACTATCCTATTAATATGGTTTAATGTACTTTGATGTCAGATTTTGTTTTATCCTGAAATTGACTTCTTTCAACCAAAATTATTAACTAATTTATTATTAATTATTATTATTGTAAGTATTCAAAGAGGACAGAAAAGGTCCAACTGCGTTTGAGATCCTTTTGTGCTAGGCACAGTGCAAACATAAAGTTAGAGATAGTTCTTGCCCCAAAGAATTTACAGTCTCTATACAAAAGATAGACAAACAGATTATTATCTTCATTCTACAGCTGAGGCGTAGAGGGCAAGAATCTCATGCCTATACTCCAGTTAGTAACACCATACTCCACAAATTGCTCCATTGACTTCAGTGGGGATATTTGTGTTCTAAAGAATTGCTCAACATAAAGAAAGATATCACAATCTGCCCAAGAGGGATTACATGTCTTGGCCAAATTCACATAGGAAAACCAAGGCATAGAGAGACTAATGGCCTAATTTTGAGCATCTGCAGCTCCCATTCACTTTAATGGGATATATAGATGCACTTCTGGACATCAGATCATTTAAGTAACTTGTCCAAGAGCTCGTAGGAAGTCTGTGGCAGAGCCAGGAAGTAAATCCAGATTTCGTGAGCCCCACTCTAGTGCCTTAATCACAGGCCTTCTGCCATTTTTTATTAACATTAATCCTGTCCCTCTTCAGCTATTCTGCCCTGCTTGTTGTCACACTTTGGGATGCAGTCCAGACAAATGAGGAGCTGTCACCTCTTACCCTGTAATCCTGAGTGCTTCACAATGCTTTACTACTGTAGCTCTTAGTTTGGGACCATCACAATCAGCAACAAGCATTCAGGTCGCACCCTGAGTGTCTGTGTGCTATACAGCCAGCCCTGGTTCAGAAGCTCTGACCCGAACAACCTGTCTCCAGCTCCACCGCCCCACTCTAGCTTCCACCAGCCTTGGTTACAACTTGTAAAATGATCCCGACACAGTACCAGTCCCAGATTTCCCCAAGCATGTGTCCTGAAGTTTCCAGGCCTTCCTGGACCAGTCAGGGAAATAATAAGGTTTGTTTGTCCTTCTAAAGACACAAAATGTACAGCTTACCACTTTAACTGTAGTTAACTAACACTTTAATTCAACCACAGTATGGCTGGTTTAAATGAAAAGTAAAAGAAGTTTATGAATTAAAAATAGGATTTTAAGTGAGATCAGATATGAAAAATAGAGATTGAAATGGTTACAAATAAAATTGGAAAAAAAACTTTCTAGTGACTAAAAACAATCTAGCAAGGCACAGGCTTTCTTCAAAGTGGCTTTTCTCACTCACAGTCTTCCATCCTCTCATCCCTTGGTATTGTTCCTCCAGCATAGGTTGGAGACACATTGATGAGTGCTAATGTGGACTGTCATGTATCTCCACTTTTTGTTCTGTAACTGCTTAAAAGAAAGGATTACATTCTCCAGGTCTATAAATTCAGCAATTTATACATGTAAAATTTACTTTAAAAAAATCACAGAGTATAGGATAACTCAGAGGAACTGACTAACATCCCCTTCCCTAGAAATAGATTCCACATTTCTATGCCATATAAGCTATTAATAATGAGCAATGACAGACCCTTCACTGGCCAGCAAAATCCCCCCCCCCCCCTCCACTCAGGTTGGGCCTGCTTCCAGCTATAGAACCCTTGAGGTCTGTTTCCACCACAGCGGTCATCAGGACCCCAACTTCCATCTCTGGGATACATGTCTCTGTGCACCCCAGGGCAGGCCCTGTCCCCTGCTGACCTGCAACTTCCTGGCAGTCAGTAGATGGGAAGGCCTCCCTGTTACAAGGTGGAACATCCCCCTTACCCCAGGGAGATGATCACAGGACAGGAGTTGGCTCTATCCAGCCCTTCCAGCAGGGACCTGCCTTGAGCCCCGGTGCTACAGGGACTGGTTACGGCCATTCCTGCCCCCAAAGCTGCATTCTCCACTACTACAGAGGAATTAGAGAGACACTCTCCTATTCCCCCAGAAGCACATGTGACTTCAGCCTCCCCCCTAAGGCTTTTAGCACAAGATTCCTTCGTGCTGCTAACAAACCCTGGGACAGATTCTGCCACATCAGAGAAATCATTCCCTAGTAGAAATGTTGCAAAATTGTGTGCCACTGATGCAGCAGTCAGCTCAGCCTACAAATCACCAGTTTCCATGTGTACCTTAGCTAAAGGTGCAAGGACTTTGTAACCTCCCACCAATTCTAATTCTGCCATTTTCCCTGGTAACAAATCCTTCTCATGGATCAGGTCCCTTCTGACCACAGAAATTTCTTCAGCAATGTCTCTCCATCCTTGGAGCACTTTGGCATTAAGTTTAACAACATGTATATGCTCACTGCTTGGTTGTGCAGACACAACTTTTACAAATCCTGTGTGGAAAGAGGCAGCAGCCTGGGATACCCCTATGCTCTAAGAACCAGCAGCTTCATGTGTTACCTGCTGCCTGTTCCCACTCAGCCAAGGACATTTATTCCTCAGGTGCTCAGTAGACTTACAATGATAGCATCTTTTGGGCTCCTCTGCTTGTACAGGAGATTTGGGATGAGTAATAGGGGAATGGGGAGGTGAACGCCCAGCCTCCTTTTTCCCAGGGGTAAAACGGTGATTCTGCTTTCCACCAACCCTGTACCCCTCTGCCAGTGGTTTATGTTTAATTGCAGCTTGTGATTGCTTGAAAGAGTCTGAAAACCCCAATAATTCCCCCACTGCACCCATTTTTTTGTCACACAAATACTGCTTTACATCATCACTGAACATATTCAGGAACTGTTTCTGAGTAACCAAATCACACATTTCTTCCAAGCTTGTAATGCCTTTCCCCCTTACCCACTTGTCTAACAAATTTCTCATTTCATTTACATAAGCCACATTACTCAATCCAGATCCCCTCTTAAGACTCCTGAATTTAACCCTGTAGGTTTCAGGTGTAATCTGAAACTGTTTCAAAACCAGTTCCTTAAATTTACCATAGTTTGAAGCATCATCAATAGGCATCTTATTGAATATGTCCAGATCTCTGCCGGTCAATTTTGCAACTAAGGTGGTCATTTTTTGATCTTCAGGAATCGCGTGGAGAGTGCACAGTCTCTCAAAGGTGATGAAATATTCGGCAATATCACTGGATTCATCATACTGCGGACATAACTGCTCCCATTTGTGGATTTTTGGGGAAGTCGAGCTAGCTACTGAAGGATTTTGTCTCTTCCACTCCATTACAGTCAGTTCATGATTCTGGGTCTCAATCTGGGCCTGTATTTCTCTGTCTTTTAACAGAGAGACTAGCTGCCTCTCTCTCTCCTTCTCCTGACTATTTTTCATCAGCCTCCAGCTGCCTGAGTTCCAGGGCTTGCTGCCTCTCTTCTTGAGCAGNTCTCTCAAAGGTGATGAAATATTCGGCAATATCACTGGATTCATCATACTGTGGACATAACTGCTCCCTTTTGTGGATTTTTGGGGAAGTCGAGCTAGCTGCTGAAGGATTTTGTCTCTTCCACCCCATTACAGTCAGTTCATGATTCTGGGTCTCAATCTGGGCCTGTATTTCTCTGTCTTTTAACAGAGAGACTAGCTGCCTCTCTCTCTCTCTTTCTCCTGACTTTTTTTCATCAGCCTCCAGCTGCCTGAGTTCCAGGGCTTGCTGCCTCTCTTCTTGAGCAGCTTGTTGTGCTAACCTCTAGGCTTCCATGGCTCTTTTGTGAGCAGCTTCCTCCCTGGCTGCCTCTGCTTCTTTGAGCTTCATTTGAAACTCGTGGTCTTTTGCCTTCTCTTCTGCTTCCAGTCTGGCCAGCTCTAGTTTTGTAGCTGCCTCACTGGTAGTAATTTTCCTGCTTTCTTGTGCTTATTTCCCTTACCCAAAATAAAAAACAGAAAATAATAAACCACAAACCACTTTGTCTGTTCTCCAGCCACCACACTTAAAACTCACTTAAAATCATTACCAGTGTCTCAAAGCAATCAGCTGTGCACAAATCCTGCATTACTATGCCACTGACATGGGTTTGGTCATAGAAACTCCCTCAAAACTGTCTCTAGATGTGCTGGGATACCGCTGAGAACAAACCCCCCTGCCAGAGAAGGCTTCCCTCCACTCCCGTCTTGCTGAGCTAGACACTCCAGTCGGCTACAGCACAGACCAAGAGGTTGGGCCACGCAGTTCACAGAAACTAAGATTCACTTAGCCCAGGGGCTTCTCAGTTAACAGGGACTTTCCCAGCACCCAGTATTCAGTCTTTTTGGGAGCCTAAACCCCATAGGAATCCATTTTACTCTGTGTAAAGCTTATACAGGGTAAACTCATAAATTGTCCAACCTCTATAACACTGATAGAGAGATATGAACCGCTGTTTGCTCCCCCAGGTATTAATTACTTATTCTGGGTTAAGTAATAAGCAAAAGTGATTGTATTAAGTATAAAGAGTAGGATTTAAATGGTTCCAAGTAATAACAGACAGAACAAAGTAAGTTACCAAGCAAAATAAAACAAAACGTGCAAGTCTAAGCCTAATACAGTAAGAAACTGAATACAGGTAAATCTTGTTATGTAAAGCCTCCGCACAAATGCGATTGTAAGAGCTGTAATTTGTATCATTAAGTTCTGCAACATTTTTGCAGACTTTGTAACTTCAGTTATTGTTAACATAGCCTTTTAAGTTTTGTAACCTTTGCAAGCTCTGTAACCTTTTCAAGTTACCACTTGTATGAACTTCCAAGCTTTGTCATATCCCATCACACAATCAGAGTGTGAACAAGGGAGTGTGTGGGGAAGATAAGGGAGTGTATGTGGGACTGGGCGGAGAGGAACTGCAAGGAGAAAAGAGCCCAGAGCCAGGGGTGACTGATGTAATCTGCCCTGAGAAGGCAATCATGGGGTGCTGTAAAGAAAAGAAGAACCTGGTATGCATAAAAAAACTGGTCTGGGAATGCTTCTCAGTGATGGACACAGAAGAAAAACTCAGTGTACGTGACAGGAGCCGCCCAGTTCCAGAAAAAGGAAGAAGGCATGCACACAAGATGCTGCTCCTTGACCTGCTCACCAGCCTGGATTCATGACCGCAGGAGGACACACCAGATCTACCACGCTTTGGCTTCTCGGCTCCCATGCTGTCTCCGGTAACTCTCCGCCTGTGTAAGTGTGTGGGTGCATGAGGGTATGAATGCGGTGAATGTGTGCGTGTGTGGATAAGCGCCATCTCTTTTCTATCTGACGCAACAGCGGCATCGTAATAAAACTAATACAAGTGTGACCCTCACTTGGTTTTTAGGGGAACTGAGGTAACAAATCTCACCCTCAGAGATGTTCTAATAAGCTTCTTTCACAGACTAAACTCCTTGCTAGTCTGGGCCCAATCCTTTTCAGACCAACATTGTGGTTTATGGCCTGGGTCCAGCAATCACTCACACCCACATAGTTACAGTCCTTTGTTCCAGTTTCTTTCAGGCATCTCTTTGGGGTGGAGAGGCCATCCCTTGAGCCAGCTGAAGACCAAATGGAGAGGCTTCCTGGGCCTTTTATATTCTCTCTCTTGTCGGTGGAAACCCCTTTGCTCTTCTGTGCAAAATCACAGCAACAAGATGGAGTTTGTTGCCACTTAGGCAAGTCACATGTCCATGAATGATTCAGCTTTTTGCAGGCCGACACCATTGTTTACATGTTCGTTTGAACGTTCCCAGGAAAGCTCAGATGTGGATTGGCATCTCCCAAAGTCCATTGTCAGTTAAGTGTTTCTTGATTGGGCACTTACTCAGAATAGTCCTTTCTCAAGAAGCTGACCAAATGCTTCACTGATGCTACTTTGAGATACAAGTACATAGCCAAGATTCATAACTTCAAATACAAAAATGATACACACATACAGACAGCATAATCATAACTAGCAAATTACAACCTTTCCATAGAGACCTTACTTGACCTCCTTTGTATAAAATTTGGTGCAACTATAGGACCTTGGTTGCAACAATGATCTATATGGTCACAGTTCATGTCAATAACAGGGAGAGTCATGAATGCATACAGCATGCACACAGAAGCCAAGGAGCTGCCTAAAACAGCCAATAAGAAATGCCGAGGAGAGATATCTAACTCTGGGTCAGAGGAAGGCACCAATCTCCAACTGGGATTCACAGCTATGAACCTTCTCCTGGAGTTAGGTGCCTAAGCCAGGTCATGCTTTTCTCATGAAACATGAGGTGGTCTCTTCTGCCACATGAAATTCACTGCTGGTTACGAGATGCTCAGAAACTAAAGTAATGAGTACCAGAGAAAAGCCTGTAAATAAAATTAAAACCACTATGTTGTTAAGCCAGCAATTTCTTTCTCTCAGTCCTGGAAGGTGTGATCACATCACAAACCATAAGACTTGGTGTTTTTTCCCCGCTCTTAGTTGCTCATGCAACCTAGGTTTAACTTAGTAGTTCTCAATGGTCTCAGTGACATTTTTTTGAGCTTTTACAATCCTATATTATATTTATATACCAACATTAAATACGGTATACAGGAATCAATTTATACCTATCTGGAGGGTAGCCTCTTCAGGCGTGGATCATGTAAGGTGCTTAACAGCATATAGGAAAATGTCATAAGACTTTAAAGCAGGAAATGAAGAAGAAAACTATCTCACTACCTGAAAATACAGATGAAATGTAGGCAGGCAGAAAGTTGGCAGCTGGCCAGGACTTTGGTGCAAACAGCTCAATACATGAACCATGCATCAGAACTTCGGTTTCAGAGCTCATCTGAAAACCTAATAGATTCTGTGCATTTCACAATTATTGCAAACCCAGTATTTAACTCACCACTTAATTCCAGATACAAGATCCCTTGAGTATGAAGAGCACAGTATCAAAGCAAAATGATTATATTCCATTGCAAAGCTACCGGAGAAGGTGCTTTTTCCAAATCAGTTTATGTTGGAATTTCCTAAGCAATAGTAAAGATGAAGAAAATTGTAGTTTTAATTTAAATTACTGAGAGGCTCACATGTTTATCTGTATTCTGTTTTGGTAAATACTCAGTAAAAATGTAGTAGCACAGCAATCAAAGGCTTCATTGCTCCTTAATCCTTTAATAAATGTCCACCATAAATCTTAGTAACAGATTATGCACATGCCAAATCTATTTATAGAGTGGCTGAGCGGATTTAAAGACCAAAGATATAAAGTTAAGATAGTATTGCCGTAGCTTGTTACAAACAAAAATAAAGACAAGTGAGATTTTCCATGAGCCGTTCATTGTTTTCCAGGTCACACAAACTCAATTTCTGATTAGATCATATTGTAAATAGCACAGCATTAAAAGAAATCTTGCAATTTGTCTACATAAGCTAATAGTGCTTCCGTCCATAGTTAGATCTGTTTATATGCAATCTTTCTGCCCCATTCCTGATGCTTTATTTTGATAATACCACCTAAAGAATAGGAAGATGTTTTCCAAGGCTATTTAGCTCACAAAACAGCCATATCAGCTTCCTAAGTAACGATATTTTCAACCTTTGTAGTTCATTCAGCCTGGGGAATCTCAGAGCTTATTACCAATATTAAGAATTAATTTTAACACTAGCCCTCTATGAGAGAGATAATTATTTGCTGACTCACTTCCTCAAACCGTAGTCAGACGGTGGTGGAGGCCTGAAGGCTAGACAGCAGCATCGGGAGTTGCCTGCTGACATCTAAACTGCAGAGCCAAAGCCCAGGGCCACAGAGGGCTGAAGGCGGTGGAGCTGTAGAGGGGCTTACCTGTTGATGTGTCCATGCTGGAATCAGAGCGTTAGAGAAAGCTGAAGGCCAGGGGGAGAACTCTTACAATGGCATGGCTGCAGCGGCACAGCCGCACCATTGTAAGGTGCACAGCGTAGACATAGCCTAGTGTGTGAGCAAGTTTTTTAATCTGGAAGAAATGCTCTACTGTTAGTTTGCTTTCTGCTGTCTGCCACAGCTTCTTTCTCAGTAGGACTTACAATCTAACTAGCTGCTTTATTCTCTATACGTAGAGGTAATTTTGGGGACAAAGTAGGTTCGTAGGAATTGGACATTTCTGTGTGGGCTCAGATTTCTGGAAAAGAGGATTGTCCATGTGGTGTTTTTACTATGCATATACACCCATCGTTGGACTGGTGTATATGTGTAAATAAAATAAATTACACTTCAGGCTTGTCTGCACAGTGAAACTTATGGGTATAACTATACAACTATTATTATGCTGTTATAACTTCCCATAAAGGAGAGTCCAGAGTAGTCCAGAGTAGTGTCCACACAGGGAGTTGTACCAGTATAACTGCAGCTGTATAATTATACCAGGAAAATTCACTGTGTTGACAGGCCCTTCAAATACCCAGTCTGTGTCACTGATGTCTCCTCTACTGGGAAGCTGACTTGCATAGTACTGACATTAGAGTAAGCGTTGGATAATGGTGTTGGACAAAGGGGCAACTCTCGCTTGCTCACTATATATATA
The DNA here is from genome assembly GCA_003942145.1 of Platysternon megacephalum. NCBI lineage: Eukaryota > Metazoa > Chordata > Testudines > Platysternidae > Platysternon > Platysternon megacephalum. Next base: position 2,234,066 of record QXTE01000006.1, read on the forward strand.
TATATATATATATATGTGATGGTGTTTTGAGGCAATGTACTATGGCAGCTCTACTGCCCAGTGTGAAACCAGCACTACAGCTGTATCAACTCAACAAAGTAGCTTGTTCATGAATTTATTTAGCAATTAATTATAGAGATGCTTGTCTTTCAGAGACTCCAAAAGCTCAATAATGTCTTTGATTTTGAAAATGACACTTCACAGTCAATCAGTTCAAAAGGGAATGGAGCGTGTTTGTGTATTTCGGGACACAAAATGAGAAATCAACCAGGCTTTTCTGTTTAGAAATATCAGGGATCAGTAAAGCCTAAATTGGCCCAGATCGTGCCTTAATATGGCACTACCATTTCTATGCATGGTTTCAATTAACATTTCTGAAGGCTTTCATCATGTGTGTATGCCAGGGGTCTCAAACACGTGGCCCGCGGGCCGGAGCTCTTCCCTGCGGCCTGCCAAGCTCCCTGCGCCCCTCCCCTGCCCTCAGTTACTTCCTGTTGCTGCCAAACTCCCCTCACCCCCGCCCCCCCGAGTTATTTTATGTGGCAGCTAAACTCCCCGTGTGCTGCTCCCCAATGTTTGGGGCCAGGTCTCTCCCCCGGCCCCACCTGCCACCTCCCCCAAGGGTCCCCCAGCCTCACTTGCTGCCCCCTCACCGCCCCGGAGCCTGCAGCTCAGGCTGACTCTTCTCCGCTCTGCTGGCTTCTGGCATCACCTGCTGCTGCAGGGTCCTAGTGCCCCTCCACCACAAGGCCAGGGCAGGCTGCCCTTCCCCTGCCCTTCTGCCCTAGTCCTGAGCTNATATGTGTAAATAAAATAAATTACACTTCAGGCTTGTCTGCACAGTGAAACTTATGGGTATAACTATACAACTATTATTATGCTGTTATAACTTCCCATAAAGGAGAGTCCAGAGTAGTCCAGAGTAGTGTCCACACAGGGAGTTGTACCAGTATAACTGCAGCTGTATAATTATACCAGGAAAATTCACTGTGTTGACAGGCCCTTCAAATACCCAGTCTGTGTCACTGATGTCTCCTCTACTGGGAAGCTGACTTGCATAGTACTGACATTAGAGTAAGCGTTGGATAATGGTGTTGGACAAAGGGGCAACTCTCGCATCATATATATATATGATGGTGTTTTGAGGCAATGTACTATGGCAGCTCTACTGCCCAGTGTGAAACCAGCACTACAGCTGTATCAACTCAACAAAGTAGCTTGTTCATGAATTTATTTAGCAATTAATTATAGAGATGCTTGTCTTTCAGAGACTCCAAAAGCTCAATAATGTCTTTGATTTTGAAAATGACACTTCACAGTCAATCAGTTCAAAAGGGAATGGAGCGTGTTTGTGTATTTCGGGACACAAAATGAGAAATCAACCAGGCTTTTCTGTTTAGAAATACCAGGGATCAGTAAAGCCTAAATTGGCCCAGATCGTGCCTTAATATGGCACTACCATTTCTATGCATGGTTTCAATTAACATTTCTGAAGGCTTTCATCATGTGTGTATGCTGTGGCCACACGTGGAAGCCTAGAGCCTAATCCAATGTTCATTGAACTCAACAGGAACCCATCCATTAACTTCAAAGGGCCTGGGATCAGGCCCTTAATTAGTAACATTCTGCACTACCAACATACCTGTATTTGAGCCTCTCAAAGCATTTTTAAAACAATCAAGCTTCATACAGGTGAACTGTGACTCATAGAAAATAAGTGATTTGTTTAGTCTCATGCACTAAATGAGTGGCAGATCTCAGAATGGAAATCTGGATTTCTGGCTCCCATTCTCTTAATCTAACTAATAGAAAACAAAATTCCATCTCCTGAGAGAAGGTTCTGAGGAGTTTTGGTAATGGGCTATGAAACTTCCAGTGTTAGGCCACAAGTCAGAATGTAACTTGTAGCTTCCTCTCTCACATTGAGAGGTCCCTGCAGATCAGGGTGTGGGTGCACTAGTAGGACTGGGGATAGGAGCTTGAACAGCTACTGCTAGTAGCATACCACTGAGCATTGTTCAGATCAACTATGTAGCTGGTCCTTATCTGTATAATGGGCTTCACCCCGCAACGTTTTGGGCAAGTTCAGATTTGAATTTGGATCCAGAGCCTAACTTGTTGGCTCAGGTCCATCTCTCATTTGTATGCACTTGGGTCCATCTATAGCTTGTGTGAGCTCAACTCAGCCCAAACTTACTTCATAGCTAGCTCTCTGGACTTTTTTTATTCTGTAATATCTCCCTTCCTTTTTAAATTCTCACTGGCCTCATTTTTAAATCACTTGCAATTTCTCCATTGATTCTAATTAAGTTATTCCTAAGGATTGTGAGCTTTATTTAATTAAATTAATTAATGTATTTATTTATATAATAAAAGCTAACCTGCTCACCAGGCTGGTTTTCCCAGGCTCCCACAGCTCTAAAATAGAGAAAATCATATACACCTAGCTTAAAGTTAAATACATGAGTGAAGCACAAGTAACATCGTGATATTGTAACAAAACCATGACAAGCTAGGACTTCACAGCTTTCACTCTTCTGCACACCCCTGGGCATTCAGAACTTCATTGTGGTAGTGGGCCTCTGTTGTAATTAGGGCCTAGTAAGCCTACCCCAGATATGAACTTAACTGTGGGAAAGTGGCTAGAATTAATACAACAGATCCTTCTACTACTAAAGTGCAGGCCCCAACCACTTAAGATAAAGGAGAATATACTTTACTTTTTTCCCACTATATGATGCATGATGCATTAAAGAGCACTTCTGATTGATTGGTGTCAACAAGAAAAATATACAGTAACTTTTTTACAAAATGAATAAATATCTTAACATGTTACAGATAGCCACATAATTCACTGTTTTATGCCAGGATTACTGAATTTGCTACATGATTGCAAATAAGAAGAGAGGTGTTCAGGAAACAATGAGAACAATCTTAGTCCCAAAGTCTGACTACTTTCATCAGCTGGAGATAAGCACTTGTGTTACCTCAGCATTTTGCTGGCTTGAGTTCAATAATGGTAGGGTTTGACTGCCTGTATTCCTTGCATTCAACTTGCTCCAGGGTTTTGTTTCCCTCCAGCCAGGGTACATCCAAATGGTCCAGACATAAGACAGTTTCTGACTGCTACTTTCTTTGAAATGCGCAATTTACAGCGGGAACTGCATCACTCATTTCCATCAACACAACAAAGAGGTTATTAAGTGTTTGCCACACAAAAAGATTTAATTTTTCCAGCTGGATTCTCTGGCAGCCTCCTCCCAGCACACTATTCTTGTCACCGTGGTTTAGCACTGTTTTTAAATGCCTTTACTTTAGCTGCAGGTTAGTGTGCAGCCTTTCTGCTTGGTCTTTTTCACCTACTCCTCTCCACTGATAATGGAAGGGAGGCGCTGAATTGAAAGACCTTGTTGAGCAGGGCAAGGCCAAGCTTAGCTAAGGTGTATTGATGTGAAATGATTCATCTTTCTGATCATTTCTAATATGAGAAACAAGGTCCTATTTATCACTTTCCACTATCTCCTTTTCAAAAAGTCTCTCAGGCCAATAGTTTGTTCTATTGATTGAAGGAAAGAAAATAGTAGATGTATTTGAATCATGTGCGGCATACACAAATTTACATGTCAATTTATGAAAGCAGCTATATGACCCAAAGCCTAGACCTTTCTTTCCTCCAATCAACAGAACAAACTTACCAGAGACCAGAGTTTGGACCCATATAGATAATATGGGCTAAATCATGGCCACTTCGATTGTGCAGTCTTTAATACAGAGACCATCTTTTTGTTCAGCGTTTGTGCAGCACCTAGCACAATGGGTCCTGCCTCAGGACTGGGGCTCCTAACCACTATGAAAATACAAATAATTAATAAATAATATCTATAGATAAAGAAGTTAAAATCCCAAACTCTTAGAGATTATAAGGCACAAATCTCTGGCACTCTGAGTGTTAGTGGCAATGCACTCTAGGGAACCCTGCAGGAGGAGGTGGGGTTCATGATGAAATGTTTTGCTTTGCAAGCTTCCCTCCTCCTTCCCTTACCCCGCCAAAAAAAAAAGAAAAAAGGTAAGGCTTGACGATGACAGTTCTTCATCGCTAATTAGTTAAGGCTAAAATCTGATACCCTTATTTAGCACCTTTCTCCCAATACATTCCATGAGACTACTCATAAAGTGAAGTACCATTTAACATGAGTGAGAGTATCAGAATCTGTACTTTGTCCTGCAATTAACTCATAAAACCAAAATGAAACAAAAATTGGAGTTATTCCTGGCACAGAAGCTATAATTGTACTTAAATTTACCAAACTTATGTCTGGGGCAGCTCCATCAAAGAAGGAGATTGCTGAAATGACTCAGGACTTTAAGCCACTCATTCTTCTCTTCTCTGACCTATTTAATTTCTAGTTGATTGCCCCCAGCTGTTCAATTTATCTGAAGCCATATCACCTCAGGCTATGATTTCAACAGATCTCATTAAACTAAGCAGGATTGGGCCAGGTCAGTACTTGGATGGGAGAAAAATCGAGATGTTGCCTGAAGTATTGGTGGTGATGTCTCCTCTGTCTCAGTATTGACTAGACCTGGTTGAAAAATGGTAAACATTTTCAGAGAAATATTTTTAAAAGAAATGATTTTTTAAATTATTTTTAAAAGACAATTCACTGAATGTATTTGATATTTTTGACAAATTTTTGGTTAATTGTTCTGTTTTCATTTTTTATTTTTACCTCCCCCCACTGCACACACCTGAACATTTAGAAAGAAACATTTCCTGTGAAAATTTTCATTTTCAAACAAGCCATTTTTTATTTGGAAAAAAAAGAAAGAAAGAAAGAAAGAAAGAAAGAAAGAAAGAAAGAAAGAAAGAAAGAAANCTTTTTATTTGGAAAAAAAAGAAAAAAAAAAAGAAAGAAAGAAAGAAAATGTTTGACCAGCTGTAGTATTGACCTATTGTCATACAGGCCCTGACACTGTAGCTGGAGGTCCCCTATTCTGGGTCAGATATAAATTTGTCCTTAGGCACTCACTGCCATTGCTGATCTCATGTTTTCCCACAGTTTTCACATGAGCACAGGTGTTCTTCCCAAAGTCCAGACCAAATACCAGTCTGGGTAATTACATTCTACCTACCTGAAACTGCATTTTTAGATTCATTTGGAGAAGCTATTCTATATTTCCTGTGTTGTAAAGTGCTACTAGTACAGAATCACTGCTCCATTCCACTCCAGAGGTAGTTGCAGTTTAATATTGAGTAAGTGATTGTAAGTGTGTGCGCACACGTGCACACATGTCTCTCTCTCTCTCTCTCTTATACACACAGGCTCCTCTTTTTATATGAGTTTCTCTCCCACAAAAGAATCAGTCTTCTAACTGGAAGATGTATTAGCTTCCTTAATTTTGGTTTGTTTTTCCCATTAGTAATTTTTAAAATGTGGATAACTTTGCGGAATGATGCACATGCAGATGTCATGATTAAGAAAGAATTTTACTTTTATCATAGATCTCTCACCCTATAAATTAATGAGTGACACATTTGACTATGGAAGAAACCTTATCTAGCAATCAATTTCATGATAATCACTGTGGATATTTTGACACTGATATCTGATTCTGAGGTTTCATTGTTAAACTGAGTACACTGCACTACATTTGCCCATACCCCATGAGGAAGGGTCCCTATATTTTCTTCCCCTAAACAAGAATGAAAGTCAATATGTGAAGTTCAGCCCTGATTAGTATTGTATACAGCCATGCAGGCCTGTGTACTTCCATATATAAACAACCCAACGCTGATATATGACACAGAAAAAAAATCAATTAATCATATACAGAAACCAGGATGCTCCAATTGCTAATGATAATTTACACAGAAAGCAATAAATTACATAACATCACGCATCATTTTCAATTTTATCAGATTATACAAAGCTTTATAACACAGTATTTTAGATAAGACCAATATGGCTCTCAAACAAATCAATGTGATTTAAATCAAGCTATGCAATCTCACAGAAAAACAAACTAGTCACAATATATAGTGAGAGACTGCAAGAAAATGGAGTGTCTGTTCAGATTAGAAATGGGGATTGAAGTTATGAGGTTCAGATCGGGTTGAAAAATTCTGGAGTGTGAGTAAGTCTAGTTGAATATTACCTGAACTCCTTGAATCTGCATAATTAGCCAGAAATTCTAGTCTCAGGACAGAGTTCCTTGTGAATAGAGCTGTTCAAAATCTTTAAAATTAAGAATGTTCTGCAGAAAATTGGCCTTTTTTTGGAAATAAAGTTATTCAGTCCAATACAAAACAAAATATCATTTACCAAAACACTGTTTTTGGTAAATACAATTTGTAGGTAACCAGTTCAGGTCAATAAAATTTTTAGAAGCAAAGACTGGTTCAGTTTCAAAAACTTCAATACAAATAAAATCGAAATTTTGACAATTTTAATGAAATTACTTTTGACTTTTTCACCCAGCTCCACTTGTTAGTTTTTTCACTACCTGCTTCCATAAAACATATCCTCTAGCAAGACATGATCCTGCATCCTTTACTCACTTGAACAATCTGCTTTCATACAAAGAACTACTCAGGTGAGTAAGGGCAGTCGGATTAGGCCTGTAATTGCTAAGTTTAAAACAAATTAATGTGTCTATCATTAAGGTATTTCACCGTGACTAAAGTAACAAGCAGTTTTTGAAAGCAATACTATCTAAAACCAAAGCACCGCCTAATTCTGATCTTAGTTACATTGCTATAAATTTTGGAATCATATTGGTTTCAATTGTGGTGTTTTGGAGTTACAAACGATATAACTGAGATCACAATCTGGCATATATTCTGAGGGCTAGACTCTCTTATGTGTCAGGGAAGGCTTGCAGAGCTCTTGCAGTTCAAAGGTGTCCTAAAACCAGCTTAACTGGCCATTGCACAAGGGAATCCTTGGATGTCATTGAGCCATGATAGCAGTTCCTATATTATCCCCTCATGGCTACCAGCATACACCTCAGTGATCTCTGGCTATTGCAACAGTTCCTAGGGGCCGTAGGCAGCCATCATAAATTAAAGCGCACTGGGATCAGACTGGCAGCTGGCTGGGAACTGGCTGGGCACAAGTAGGGCCCCAGGATTAGAGGAGAAGAAATCATTGCACCCCTATTTCCACAGCTACATTTAGCACTCCCTGACTTCAGTGGTGGATCTGGGCCTTTATATGATTTGTGTCTGTGAAAAGATTGACTGATATTTAACTACCTCTGGCTATTTCCTTAAATACAAAATCAAGGAAGTGTCATATCTAAATGTTGACCTGTCAAATTACAGATAATGTCTTGAGGGAGGAACAGGTTCAATCCTATCTTATTGGTAGTGCTTCAGCAGTCGTCACTAAACAGACGTATGCATTGGCATACATAGTGTTGTGTGATCCTTACATCTCTATTGATGTTCTCAGGTTATCTGGTGACCTTGAGAGTATAGACAATCAGGCGTATTCCACAGATGTTGGGATATACATTTTAATAAACAAATAGGAAACATTAATGGAATTAAATCACAATATGCTCCAAAAATTCAGACGCCTAGAAATTACTATTTTGTCTCTGAGACAAAAGAAAATAGGCAAGAGCATTGTTAATAAATAATAATAATAATAATACTTGGCACTCTACATCTTCATAGCACCATAATAATAATACTTAGCACTTCACGTCTTCCAGGAACAATGCAAACATTAAATAATTAATCCTCACAACACCTCTGTATGAGAGAGAGATCCTTATTATACAAATAAGGGAAACTGAAATGCAGAAAAATTATAGGGCCCAATTTTTTTCCAGAGTGGCCTCCAGTCTTGTTTACCAATTTTAAACTTGTATGTGGCCTGATTTTCAGTTAAAGAGCTGTGTGAGTTTAACACATCAAAAAAGCATTCCCTAGACGTACCTAAAATTCGACACCAAAAAAATTGAGGCACCTAAAATTTGAGGGCACTTCTGAAATTTTGCCTTTGTCACTTTGTCTAGTGCTCAGCCACTAGTTTCTTAATATCCAAAATTATAAGAACAAAGAGTGGAAGTGAGTAGCAGGTACAGGAGAGTGGGAAGCAGGTGAGGTTGGAGACAGGAGAAGTTAATTGTTGGTATAAGGAATTACATGGTGCCTGTTTGTGGACTTTTAGGATCCAGTTCTGACATCGGGCACGATATCTACATTTTCACTAGGTGCTGCTGGCACTGGTGTCGCTGCTTCAGAAAGAGATGATGGCTCATAAATTTTGCTCCCAAAGGACCTGGTGCTTGCAACCAACTGTGTGGTGCTGCCTGGGTACCGTTAAAGCAATCCAGTGTGCTCAGACAAGTTTCCCTCTCTCCAGCCCAGTTTTTCTTTGCCTCTAATCTTCTTCCTGCTGCTGTTTCCAAGTGGGCATGTTTCAAATACTGCTTAGACCCCAATCCTGCAAATACTCAGTGGGACTACTGAAAGTTAACTATATGCATAAGGATCAGGGCTTTAGCGTATTAAAGTAGGCTTTGAAAGCTGAAGTTAAGTGAAAACTTCAGTAAACTCATGACATACATTCTATTAATAAGAGCATAAGGTATCACGGCATTCTCAGCACCTCTTTGTTACCAAAGACATATTACCTAATGATGTAGACTCTCTAGGCCTGACTCCTATCTCATGAACACTGCAGTAAACCAGGAGTAAATGCTCTACAGTTAATGGAGTTACACTGGAGTAAAAATAGAATTGATAGTTAAAAATCAGGATCCACCTGTTCAAAGAGATGCACAGGGAAGAAGACAGTATTTGAAACATTTTGATATAGCAGTATAAGAATACAGAGCCTATATCAAAACCAATTGAAATCAGAGACTTTCCATTGATGTCAGTGGAATTAGGGATCAGTTTTGTAGTTTACAGATAGGATAACTAATTATGATTCTTTGGAACATAACCAGATAACTTTCCTATGGAGGAAATTAGTTATTCCTGAAGTATATTGTACTGACCAAAGGCAAAGACTGGAGGTGAACTAGATGGGCTATTGCCCTGATCCAGTATGGCAATTCCCATGTTCCCATCACATTCCTTTTCAGAAGTCTGGGAGCTAAAGGTGGGATCTATGAAGGAATTTAAGGGTTGCAATGCTGCACATCACAGCACCTAACTTTTAGGTGCCTAGAAATACACAGGAACATCACTGCTATCCACAACTTGAGTTCGGTGCCTAAGCTCCCTATACATTGAATGGAGAAAGATAGGCACCTAAGAATGCAATCCACAAACCCAGCATGCTAAGTGGGAAGGAGCTTAAGCTAGCCAATGGGAGACATTTACCAGAGAGGTGTGTGCTAATCCCTGCCCTTATCTTGGAGATAGGAACCTAAATCCAAGCTGCAGGGCAGTACCTAACTCTGCCAGCGATCCACGAATGGGAGAAGTCAGGCATTTGGCTGCCTAAGTTACATGTGAGGCCTGAAACAAAACAGGGTGCTGGGAGGAGGGTGGCGACAACTTCCCTCATAACCTTTAGCCTAGTGGATAGGGTACTCACCCAGGATGTGGGAGATCCCCCACTTCAAGTCCCCCCTCTTCTTGAAGGGGAGAAAGGATTTGAACAGGGATCTGCGCTACCTCTCAGGGTAGTGCTCTAACCTTTGGCTTTAGAATCATTCTAAATCTCTCTCTGTCCCAATTATATTTAACTATTCAATCTTTCAATTAAAGTGGAACAACTTCAATAGGATGTATTGATAGAGACCCAACTCAGAATATTCTCTAGCCTAGTGATTAGGGCACTCACCTGAGAGTTCGCAGATCCCTCAGAGGCTACTTATCAGATCGGGCCCCTGCATGCAACTTAGGCAACCAAATGTCTATCTTTTTCCAGTTTGTGCATTGCTCTGGGTCTCAGGTGGGAGATAAGCATCTGGGCTCCTGACATGAGGTACTAGTGTGCATGAGCAGAGGCAAAAACTTTACCACTCAGTGAGTTTAGCCCCCTAAAGGGCTAGGCAGCAGCCAAGCAGTTTTGTGGATCACAGTGGGGCCTAAAGATGGGACTTAGGCACCTTTGGGAGCCCACCCTGAGTGTCTAGTACTGATTAAATATTTCAGCATGTAACCATTTTCTTTAGCAGAGGCATCACTTAAGAACAACATTTCACAGCACTGCAGTCAAGAATAAAGTGGAGTGGATAACTGAATTACTTTAAAGGGAAGAGGGAGGAAAGATATATTGGAATAGAAAGGAAGGCAAAAATAGTTACCATCAATGATAATCAGGTGTTTTTTTCATCCTCTCTCTCTGCTGCCATTTTAGTGATTGAAAAATCGTTCTGCACTTTCTATCTTAGGTATAAAAGCCTGAATTGAAAATAAACAACCATATTGATTTCTTAATGCACACAGTGATCAAAATCAAGTTATTTTTCTCAAAGCAAAGTCTCAAAAACAAAGTCAACTATTTTACTGATTTTTTAATTTATTTTTTCTTGATTAAAAAAAGTTCTGACCAGCTATAATAATAAGCACTTTACATTTCAGGGAAAAATGGTCTACTGCTTTTCTTATTGCAGACTCATGTATTTGAATGTGTAAAAAAGTGTCTCTCCCACAAATTCAGGATTCCATAGATTCCAACACTAGGAGATCACTGTGATCATCAAGGCTGATCTCCTATATAACACAGGCCGTAAAACTACGCAAAAATAATTCCTTTAAAAAAGTACTACTTGATTTTAAAATTGCCAGGAATGCAGAATCCACCTCAACCCTTATTATTATTAATTACTCTAATCCAGTGTTTCTCAAACTGGGGCCGCCGCTTGTGTAGGGAAAGCCCCTGGCGGGCCAGGCCGGTTTGTTTACCTGCCCCGTCCGCAGGTTCGGCCGATCGCGGCTCCCACTGGCTGCGGTTCGCCGCTCCAGGCCAATGGGGGCTGCTGGAAGCAGCGCGGGCCGAGGGACGTACTGACTGCTGCTTCCAGCAGCTCCTATTGGCCTGGAGCAGCGAACCACGGCCAGTGGGAGCCGCGATTGGACAGACCTGCGGATGGGGCAGGTAAACAAACCAGCCCGGCCTGCAAGGGGCTTTCCCTACACAAGCGGCGGCCCCAGTTTAAGAAACAGTGCTCTAATCTGTGTCAGAAGTACTCACATCCTGTCAACAAAGTTTTAGTCACCCCCTCCAAGAGCAGAATTAACAGCATGTGATTTAGTGACCAGTCGGATTATCTATGTTGATGTATTAATTGAATTGCTGTACCACCTAAGAGCCCTAATCATAGACCAAGACCCCACTGTGCTAGACACTGTATAAACACCAAACAAAAAGATGGTCCCTTTCCCAAAGGGCTTAGAGTCTAAGCATAAGACAAGAGATGACAGCTGGATATCGATAGACAGATGGAGGAGCATGAGGAAACAATGAGGCAATGAATAACCAATAGTCAAAGACCTTGCTGTAGTGAACACTTCACCAATATTTCATGTGTTGGAATAACGTTGCATACATTTTTTTTTTTTGCGCAATTACAGTAAAAATTCCATTACGTAACAAGCATACTTTAAAAAGTTTAAGTCTTTCTAGGAGTAATTAAGGGCTAAAATGATCAAATAAATTGTCTACTTAAGAATATTTTGCCCAGCTCTAGGTGCATGAAATGTACCTTTGTTGAAGAAAATATCATTTGGGATTTTAGATGGAGTGAAAGAGCCCATTTAACATATTTCGTATTTGCTGCACATCAATTTTCTTTGACATATTGTCCTGCAAATTATTAGAATCAACTACCTTTCAAAGGTAAAACTATTGTCATGTGCCTTAAGATAAGAGCAAAGAAGTGGCTAAACAATGTTCTTGCTGATAAATATAGACCCAGTCATATTGAAAAAAAAATACAGTAATCAATAATATCAAAGAAAATGAGCAAATTCCAGCCCCTAGTTATGGGGTGGAGGATAGTGCATCCCCACTTGCCAATCACCTTCATAGGCATTTACTAACCTCCAGTTTTGCATAGCTTAAGAATAATTACCAAGGAGACAATCATTTAAACAAATACACACAGTATGGAGGCAAAAGATATATCCACATCAGTCAAATGAGAGCAGCAGTCAGGGGAAGATTTAAAAAAAATCAGTCTGAAATGAGTAAAAAAAAAAATCAATGGAACACAGTGCCGCATAGTTACAGTTCAGGAATAAATGTAATTCATATTCAAGCAATGTGTCTTTCCAGTTATTGTGAAAGTGTCAATGCTTTACAATAAGTGGTAAATCATTATTAATTCTTTTAATATTCATAGCAATAGTGTTAATCACAGACAAGTGCTTCTGGTGCTAATAGAAATGTCAGATATAATTCCATAGGCATTACGTATGGGCTAATAGATGGCTCAGGTGGGTGAAGAGAGAAGCTTGTAACTCACCAATCAACAGTTATGGTCACATAACCATGACCGAGTGATTTATAAACAGGAGTGGAGCAGAGGAAATTCAGATAGGTATTTTATTTAGGCCCAATCTACTGTATTCTATAAAGTAACTTGTTTGATATGTACAAAATTACTTTTTAAGGAGAAATGAATTGTGTTTAATTTTGTGTTCACTGCCGCTTTCTAAACCTTTTTGCCTGAAGGCTTGAGGTTGTAAGTCCTGATGTCATTTTTATGACTGGTTTGAAGGGACAAATCTATTTATTTTAGACTGATGTTGGTTAACTACTTTCATATGACTTGTTATTATTTTTTACTGCAGATGTGCCCTATTTATATATGTGATAGGTTCATTTTTAAATAAATTAGAAAATAAATAAATGTGATAAAATATTTACAGCACAACTCCCAGTCACTTAAGAGAAATTCAATATAGTGATTCTAACCTAGCCCCATCAAATTATTTGCAGAATACCAATCATGCTAGTATTAGTGCACAGAATAGTGCCAAAAGGGTTAGAGCAGGAAAGTGAGGATCAAGACTCTTCAGGGGGTGGGGGGAGAGGATGCTCTGGCTTTGCCACTGCCTGGCTATGTCACCTTTGGCAAGTCACTTAGGTCAACATTTTCTAAAGCGTCCAATAATTTAAATGCCTCATGGTTCCACTGCATAAGGAGGTACTTAATGCAGCACTGCCATGAAGGTTGTGTGCACTGCATCCCATAGTATGGAGCCCTATTCTGCAGCCATGAACAGTGGCCGGAAGGGATGGGGAATGGATAGACCAAAGACAGGGCCACCACTCTGTGGAGCATTCCCCCAGTGGCCTGATAGGTAAGTATTCCTCTTTCTCTACTTCCCTATTCCCTGTACGTCTCATCAGCGTTTGACCCTTTTGTCCAGCTCAGGCACTAGATTTAAGAGTTTAGCTTATATACAAAGTGATTTTTACAAAGTTCATTTTCCCATGTCTGTTTAAAGAGAAAATAAACCAGCAAGTTTACAGCCTATGTGGTGTTTAGTGTAGTGCAGTTTTGCACGTGTTAGTGAACTTTTAAGGCCCTGCTCTGCAATTATGTAATGTTCTGTGTGAACAAGATTTTTGCTTTAGTTGACTGTGGGAAGGAGGGAGTCTGCAGTTACAGGCTCAGAATGATGCAATTTTAATCTTTGTCCTCACTCTCAGATGATGAGCAGAGGGGACTGAAAGGTCTGGGTCAATGGCATGGAGATAGGAAATGCTTCACATCTCTCTCCAGCTCCTTTATTAGGCAGACTGAAAGAATGAGATTGTCATAGTCTCTGAAGAGCCACTAAGCCAAACTCAATTGCAGAGCAGATTGTTTCATTGCAGATGGGATAGGATGGGCAGTAGTGAAGTTTCCTATTTCCACCTCAAATAAAAGAGGAAAAACGGTTACTCACCTTCTCATAACTGTTGTTCTTCGAGATGTGTTGTTCTTGTCCATTCCAATCAGGTGTGTGCGCACCGCGTGCACGCCAGCCAGAAGATTTTTCCCTTAGCAACGTCCGTAGGGTCGGCCTGGTTGCCCCCTGGAGTTGCACCTTCATGGTGCCCAATATATCGCCCTGCCGACCCCCCACCCCATCAGTTCCTTCTTGCCGGCTGCTCTGACAGAAGGGTAGGAGGGTGGGTAGTGGAATGGACATGAACAACATACCTCGAAGAACACTTACGAGAAAGTGAGTAACCGTTTATTCTTCTTCAAGTGCGTGTTCATGTCCATTCCAATCTGGTGACTCATAAGCCAAAGTTCAGGATGTGGGGTCGGAGTCATATACTCATTGGAGCATGGTGCTATATTGGGTGCCATGAAGGCGTGACTCCAGGGGACACCCAGGCCGACCCTATGGACCCTGCTAAGGGAAAAATCTTCCGGCTGGCGGGCACGAGGCATGCACACACCTGGTTGGAATGGACATGAACAAGCACTCGAAGAACAACTACTATTTTCACATCCTAGTGGTAGGGTGTATATTTTATTTTTCTCCATCTCACCTCCTCCTTCTTTTCCTGCTTCCGCCAAGCCCATTCCATTTTGTGGGATTTCCTTATCACCATGTCTTTCTCTTCCATCACACAAGAGCTTTGACCTCCTCCCAGTCTTTCCCCACCTTTTTTGATAAGGCTCCGCACATTTATAACATTTGAGTGGGGGGTTATTTGCAATTTCTTTTCATGCCATTTCATCCTGACTAATCTTCACATTTTTCATGACATTTCACAAAATGAGGTGGTTCTTTGAGTTTTGGTTCCTATGTGTATTCCACTGTGGAGTACACATGCATTCTATGTGCCTGAGATCGGAAGATTCTTGGTAGTAGTGTCCATTGGTCCACATCTGCACTCTTTCCTTGTACTCCTTAGTTCCTTCTTACCACGCATGGTCTGAGATCGAACACTCCAGTGTCCCTTCTTTTGACTTTATTTGTAAATACTATATAAATATTTTTTTCTTATTAGATACTCTAAGTTTTTTAGTATAGTCAATTAGGGATGAAAGAGTCCTTTTTCCCTTTGGGGACTTCCCCTGCCCCTGCTCTTGTCCCAGCACAGAGATCGAGCTACGGACAGAGTACAGGGATTCAAAATATGTATTTCCTCTCCACAAGCCTTCCTGGTCAGCAATGCTCATCAGAGGTATCTGTACTGCCTGAGAGAAGAGATGTCTCTCTTCTCTTCTTCTGAGATTCAGAATGGTCACCATGCTGTAGATAATCCTATCTCTAAATAGAAACAAATGGCTCATGGCCCTTGACTTAAAGGACTCCTATTTCCACATAAATATACTTCCCTTCCACAGGAGGTCCCTGAGGTTCATGATAGGTATGAACCACCCTCAGTACTGGCTGTTTCCCTTTCCATTGGCAACAATACCCAGCACCACTTTCATCACCTCGGCTCAATTGTCTCTTTCCATATCTAGACAATTGATGGGGAAGTCTTTTTTGAAGGTAATGTAATCAATAGCATCCTTACTCACTGTCCTAATGTCTCCAGAAATCTGCATAAATATATAAAAGTTCACTGTAGTTCCAATACAGACCATAGATTTCCTCCGAGCACCTCTAGACTCACTCAGAGCTAGAGCTTACTTCCCCACAGACAGGTTCCAATCAATTAAGATTCCTACCAATCAGTTCAGAAAGAGTCCACAAACATCAGTTTGGACATGTCTCATCCTTCTGGGTCAGACACTATGTGACCTTGTTTGCAAGACTCCTACTCCGCTGTGTACAGGCCTGGCTTCTGGTTTGAGCAAGCACAGTAAGGACAAGCTAGTTATGATCCCTTTCAGGGTACAAGACTGTCTGGCTTGGTGGCAGGACAAAAAATGGGTGTGCCTCAGAAGACATTAATTATGGATGCCTCTCTGACAGTCTGAGGCACTAATCAGAATGATCACAGTGTGGGGAACATGGACTCCTCATGTCTCCAGGATGCATAGAAATCTCCTGGAACTGAGAGCAGTCTGGGAAGCCGGCAAAAAATTCTTACCATTTATCCACTCCATTGAACAATATGACAACTGTATTCTATACCAACAAACAAGGGAGATCTACATCCCTTTGCATAGAGGCAGTCCACCTGTGGAATTAATATCATCTGATGATGAATACATGTGAGAATTCCAGTCTCAGCCTCAAGGACCACATATGTACCGGACAGTGGAATGCATCTTGAAAAACTCTGTTTACACAAGGTAAGTAACCTTTTATTTCCTCTGGAGCAAATTGGAAAAATCCACTTTTTCACATTTTCTCTGGCATTCCACCTTGCTAAAACCAGGCAATTTTCATTTTTTAATTCTGCCCAATTTTACTAGAAAGTTCATGACTCCTCATGTTTGAAAATTGACTCACTGCAGCATCAAAATTTAAGAGCACCAAAAATTGTGATTTCTCTGACCTTTAAAAAAAAAAAAAAAAAAAAAAAGACTATTTTGCAGCAAAATGCTAAAATATTCAAATAATATTGAATGGTTAATATATCTTTGTCAAATGTTTCCATAATTCTACTTTTTCCACATCCTAACCAAGAACAGAAAAGCAGATTTTGTATCCAAAGAGCTTCCTATTTCCCATAGTTCCCCTGAGAGCACATACTCCTATGAGCCAGACAGATAGATGGACAGCACAACACCCATTTGCAATATTTGTTTTCATGTATTCCTTTATTATGGAAGTCATTTCAACTAGACCATTAAATAACTTTTAGGCAGTGAGAGGCAGTATATCCATCACCCACTGAATTCTAGGTATTTAATGCAGATCTCATATTGATCATTTTTCTCAAATACTAATTTTTATTTATTTCCCTTCCCCAAGAGGCTTAACAAATAAAATATGATATTCCTGCCAGCATGGATTTATAACACCAGAAGGGAGATGAAATAAGAAAGCTAAGCATACTCCATTAACTATTATTCATAAACGATTTCTGCTTGTCAGCTGCTTTCTCTGAAAATCAAAATGTGATATTCCCCCTCCCTTTCAATTTGAATTGATTTGTTGGAGTTTCTTTAAGTTCAGACATCATCAGAACAAGAACAAATAGTCACATTGAATAAAGAGGTCTTCCTTCTCCAGTGCCCCAGCTATGCCCCCCCCCCCAAATACAGGTCTGTCTCATCTTACACTGGGCTTACATTCTGCGGTCAGCACGTAAAGCGAAAACCGCGTATAGTCAAAATTACATTGAGTGTAATGGCGGGCAGAATCGCCCGCACTACAGAAACAGTATTTAAATTGCTATTTTTCTCTTTTTTGTTGTTTTTTTGTTGTTTTTGCTGACCGTGTAAAGCTGAAATTGCACATGTTAAATGTGCCTAAGATGCGACAGACCTGTAAAACCTATTTAATTTTATAAAGCAGGAAACAAGACAGTATTTTCTTGAGGTTGAATTTAAAAAAAAAGAAAAGAAGAAAAGTTACTGCCATCATCATGAGTGTTTGTGTTGAATGGGGTGGTGGGGGGGAGGATATTGTTATTGAGAAAAAAGCAGGGCTAAACCTATGCAGAGTTCAATGTAAGGTTATACCTCTCAAAGCTTTCTTTAGGTGAAGCCCTTTCATGTTATCAAATTGATTTCACATCAATATACTGCCTAGAGTTAAAAAACAAGGAAAAGCGATGCCATATTTCTGAAGGCATTAGAGCCAGTACACTTTCACATTTCTGAAAAATATACTGTGATCTCTCTCTCAATTTATCTGTCAGTCTTATATACAACACTATATTCAAGAGCTTTTCTTTGGAATGGAAGCATATGTCCCTCAGTTACTGCCCCAAGAAGAGGCCTAAAAATGGCCCAGGTTCATTATTTCTTGCAGGCATAGTTTGCTCTAAAATATCTGTCAAGGTGGACTAATTGTTATTTGATATAGGTCTCAGTGAGATGTGATACTATTTTAAGCATTGGTCTCCTGTTTTACTATTCATTCCCACATACTTGTATTTATACAGCTAGAGACTTTGTGTGCACGGGACAGGTGGGAGTTGTTTGTTTTTTGTTTGCTTCATGCATAAGAGATTTGAGAAAGAGAGGGGTTTAGGTGTTTTTTTTTTTATTATTATTTTTGTTAAGCGTCATGATAAATTCTACCAGATAATCTTTACTCTGGGGATTTACAAACTAATCAGTCGTTGACTTAAAAAAATACAGGACGGTGGATTACATTTGGTCTTCTGGCCTCCACTGTGCAGGATATTTACGTTGCCAATTAAAAAAAAAAAAAAAAATCAGACTGTGTCTTATTCTTGGAACAACTATCCAACAGTGCCCAAAGATTAATTCAAAGTTTTTCTGAAAGAAAATCACTGACAGATGCCAACAATTAAAAGGAGAGATCAGGAATTTTGCCATCAGTAACAATCCTTTATATTAATAGTTTGGCATGAAACCAACTGGTTTCAGAAACTGTTTTGTCAGCACAAGCTGAACGTCAGGTAAATTGGCTCCCAATAAATAAACATTTGGGTGGGTTTTGAACCATCCTTTTCCCTTCCCCAGGAACGATGTGTACGCTGCAGGCAATAATAGCTCAAAAGGCAGCATGTGACCTTGGGAAATGTCTGCACCAGGACTGTTTCTTTGGTTATGGAAGTGGCTACAATACTTGAGGAGCAAAATATTTGGTTTTACAACTGATTTGGCATATCTTCCTCTGGCTTTTTAACACGATATACTTTCTCTCTAATTGTTACCATGGAACTGCAGGTTGGAATAAATAATGTTACTACTACTTCTTTGACCTTCTCTAATATCTTTCATTCAAATATCCCAAGACATTTTATGGACAACAGGATCAGAAAAAAAATACCTGGGAGCTAACTGGCCTCAGTCTCATTTTGCAAGATTGTTCTGAAAATCCACCTGGTCATATTTATTTTGCTTTGCTCCTGCATCTAGAGAAAACTCTGAAGCACCAATCCTACTTTTTTTCTAAATAGATCCTAGTTTCAGGATGTGCCAGGGAAAGTGACATATTCTTTGGATTACTGGGATCTGGGCCCTACACCTAGAGAGAAGAAGAGCAACCAGTGATAGTACAGCACAAAGGTGATTGCTGCTGGATGGATGGACAGTGTCACAAGAAAAATAAAGGACTCTGGAATGACAAGAGGCCCATGCTATGGAAGCTGGAAGGAAGATGGGAGTGGAGGTACACATTTTGGTGGATCTAAAACCTGTTCAGTATTAACCATTCCTGGTAATTGTCTGGATTCCTTTCAAAGAAGTGTCATTTCCTCCTTTCTCCTTACCCTTCCCATTAACAAGCAGGATCATCTTTAAGTTTTAGGAAGCTTTTCCGCAAGACTAATATACTACAGGGATGTCCATGAACCCACATCGTAGCACTATGCTGTGATGCAGTATTACAGAGTTATGGCATTTGGGTCTTTGTTGTGTGATGTTACGTTTACATGTATGATTCTGAACCATCATGTGGTCATGCAACATCAAGCAAACATTGACACAGAGACACTCAGAGCTGAACAGTGTCACAAAGCCCAAAATGAAATTCTTTTCTGAGTGGCAATCCCACCTTGATTGCTGGCAGGTTTTTCTCTCCCCCACACCATGAAGGGAATGTTGGTCCCTAAAGCTTGCTGTGCTAAGGGTCCTGTCCTCACATGGGGTCCAATCCTGCAGCACTTACTCATATGTATGTCCTCACTGAAATAAAAAGAACATACTGTCTGAATAAAGGATGCAGAATTTGGCCCAGACTGTGCTAGATGACATCAGCCATTCTGAGAGAAAAGCAGGCTTAATGGCTGACCTAATAAAAGCCATAGAAATACTGGACCACTTATTCTGGTAGCAGTTTTATGACACCTAAATAGGTTTTGTTCATGCAAGAAATAATTTTAGAGTTTTTTTCTGCTTCTCCCAAATTTGCTTTCATGTATTTTTTTTACGTCAAGCCTCCTGCCTCCTCATGCTGAAAAATTGCTGATGTTTTTACTCTTCAGAAATTGAGGACATTTGTACTCTCCATGCCACATAAATCAGCAAATCTTCCCCCTTAAAAAGCAAGGCTTTTCAGAACGAAACTGTGCTTGACCTATTGATAAATAGTGAACTTCTGATTTTTCTTTCTTCTGTGGCTGCTCCTTTCTTAGGAAAGGAAAGAGAGAAATAGACCAATTATTCTATGTAGGCCTTCTCCCTGGGGGCCAATTGATATTTGTTCCCCACAATCCATTCCTTGGTTGCTTTCTACTTTTTACAGAAAGAGTGAAACATTAGCATGCGTACAAAGGGCCAGATTCTGCCTTAACTTTGAATGTAACGTAAAACACCTTTAACCTATGGGATTAATATAAACAGCTGGCATCCAACCTTTTGGCTGAGAGGCATGGTTTTCAGAGTAGCTGAAGTTTTTTGATGGAAAAAACCTAACAGCTTATCTTGACTAGATCTGGTTGGGATTTTTGATCAAACAAAATCTCAGTCCAGTGTTGAAGTCCACTTTTCTTCAACCCCCTAAAAATAATCCTAATAGACAAAAATATTTGGTATATTCTTATATCTATTATTAAAGAATTTATGCTCAAGACAGCAGAATCTCCAATACAACTGAAAAAAGACAATGGTAATAGTCCTCGTCTATGGGTAATGAGAACAGACCTCTAATGTAGCATGAAATGTCAAGCAAATTATCTTTGCCTCAAGTGAGAACTAGTTTTGAGAATTCATATTTCTGATATTGATGGTTTAATTGAGGCAAAAGATGGAGGAATAGAATTAAGAAACATGGCACCTGCAGACTGTGCTTCTGGGAATAAATTCTTCTCCCTATGTGCCACAATATCAAACTCACTGAAAAAAATTCAAAGGGCCTGTGGGTATTATTGTTGCAAGGCTAATCTT
Organism: Platysternon megacephalum; assembly: GCA_003942145.1. Classification (NCBI taxonomy): domain Eukaryota; kingdom Metazoa; phylum Chordata; order Testudines; family Platysternidae; genus Platysternon; species Platysternon megacephalum. The sequence goes on from QXTE01000006.1 coordinate 2,254,913, forward strand.
GGTGGTTTATTGAATCCAGCCTTTTCACCGCAGCCCAACTTATGGAGATTCAAATTTAAATCAGATTCCGTTTAAATCAGAGCTGGAACTAGTTCAGACTAGTGAGTGTTCTGGGCCAACCCAAATACTCTGGCTTCTAAAACACAACCTGCATGTGTAAATGAACCAGATGGATAACAGCACCTTGTGCTAATTAACTCCCACTGTACTGAATACTCAATGATTTCCATCCTCCCCACCCAATCGCAATCTTCCCTTTTTTCCTCAGTCCTCTGACAGTTGCCACCATTGCCATTGTTACTGGTGCTCTCTGTTCAACTGTTATCCTAATGTCTTCTTTCCTAAATTCTCATCAACTGGCATAACAGTGCACCATGTGGAATAACCAAGGGATTTAATTTCACTATCAAGTCACTATGATATACAAATGTGAGTGCTTTCAATCATATACAATTAGACTGACTTTCTTTGCACTGAAGATTCCTGTAATTATATCAGCAACCAACACCATGGATTGGCCCTGAAGAGAACAAATAATACAGTTTCATAGCACTACAAGATCCACCAGTTCTGGAATATGTTTAATTCTGATTTAGCTGCTGGCGCTGGCAGTTTGACTTCAGAAGTTTACCTCCTGAGAAATCTGAAAGGGGTAATTGTAAGGTATTTCCTAGGCTCCTCTACACTTGTTTCCCGTCTGCCTGTGTGGAAACTAGAGCTAGTCATATAATATTGGATTTAATAATGTTGTGATGCTTCCTTGGAGCATCCAAAACTGTAAATCACCCTGTTACCCCTCTGCCTCAGCAAAAGAGGAATTTGCTGGGGCTAAACTGTGTGATAGCTCCCTGCCACTCCAGTTTGTTAACCAGTCAAACAAACTCCCCAGGACTCCACCAGTCCTAATTTAGCCTTGTGGGTTAATCTCTCTGCGGCATCCAGCCCTTGTCACTGGACACCCGGGAAATTTCCAAATCCACCGTCTCCAAAGAGACAGAATACACACCGGCCTGTTGGCTCAGCTGAGGATGCACATCTCACTTAAATAGAACAAAACAGATTAATTTAAATAAAAGAATAGCTTTATCAATAAAGAACAGAGATTTAAGTGATACTTACCAGAGATAGTAAAAACAGAAAATGGTTACAAGTAAAACAAAAAGTATAATCATGCGTCCTAGTGACTAAAACTCTATTCAATTGGCTACAGTCCTTGACTAAGTTACTTAAAGCATTCTTTCAGCATCACTCACCCCACATGGCCAAGGATCACAATTCATGGAATACACAGAGCACTGACCTCTTTGATCTTTGTTTTCCAGAAAACAAATGGGTTCTTTCCCCTTCTTTTCATAGTCCCATAAACTTTTGAAACCCATTGAAGAGTATCTCCAGCTACAGGTCTTCTCCCCTGCTTTTTGTGCTCCAGTGAGCTGACATCATGCTGTTTTCTTATTCGCTTAATTATTTGCTTTTTCTGTTGATTTAAAATGAAAATGAAGAATCTGTTGTATTGGTTTCACAATACTTGATTCACAATAGATATCTAGGCAGACAGATAAATCAACATTTTCTTGGCTGGGGAAGACTTGTTTATCAACCCTACTTGGTTATGTTGTTAAACATATTTTTAGTATACACATACATCATTGATTAACACCCACATATGCCTATGATTACATCAGTGATATAGGTTTTCATTTGATATCTTACACAACATTTTTATAGATAAGTATAATGAATGGAATGTGTTAGGTGTAGTGAGTTTTGTCAGGTTGATAGGAGTTGCCATTATATGGCAGTGAGGGCTCTTAGGGTCACAAATGTATTCAACAATTGTCTTGATATCTAGTCAATAAACTATTTGATGCAGTTAAAAATATTTGCACAGTTCTAGTGGGTCAGCCCTTTGATTGGTCCTTCCAGGTTTCAGATACCCATTATTGAATGACATATGGCACTGGCCACAATAAGGCATAACTTTTCAAAGCTAGAAAGTAGCTAGAAAAAAATATTTCATGGCACAGCTCCCATATACACTTTGAGTAGGATTCTTCTTATATTATAAATAAGGAATTAATTCAATTGAAGATAATATAGTTACAACACTTGTATACATGTGGAAGTGAATGGAGAATCAGGCCCTTTTGTGGCAAGTGTGTTCCAGTGCCCATCTATAAAGTGAGCCACAAAATCATTGCCATCTTCTTCCTCCTCCTCTTTTTATTAAGAGGAAACAGTGTTTTCAGTGTTGCTAAATGAAAGACAAATATAAAGACTGTTTTCTAGATGATAAGATACTTGGGGAAGAGACCAACACAGAGATGGCAAGATGCACTGGGAGGCTTAGAGAAGTGAGTAAGCTAAGAATTTGTGTACATTATTTTGACCTAATTTTCTTCTCTAACACAATACAAGAGAGCTTGTGTTTTTAGGTATTGAAGAAGAAACACATCTTTAGAAGGAATTTGAATGACAAGAGAGTAGGGAATGGGCCCACTGGAATAGTGAGACCATTCCATACATTAGAGAAGGATGTAGCAGGCAGAGAGAGAGAGAGAGAGAGGGAGAGAGGGAGAGAGGAGTGGATGGAGGAAAATAAGTCAGTGTTGAGGATTGTATTATTGGCAGACAGAATGGGGTGAAGGTAGGAAAGAGACAGAGGTGGGATCAGAGATGTAGGCTAAAAGGATCCAGGATTTAGCAGGTGATGGCAGAAAGTCTTTGTGGCATCTTACTTTACTAAGGTGTTACACTGCATTACTATACAATTATCACCTCAGATTAAAAGCAATGTCAAGTTCCTGGCTGAGAAGAACCCCGATCACTGACATCCTTCTTTAGAAACTGCTGAGGAAGACATACGCTGGAGAACCATGCTGTAAGACTACCCACAGAATGTGGGAGAAAGGAAGAGGGCAGGCTTAGGTCCTGCCTGTTTACCTTTAACTCTGTGGCTGACAGGAGAGCCCAAACCCACACTGTTACTGTTGTTCCTTCCTCAAATGTCAGCAAAATGGAGAGCTACCCAGTTCACCACCTCTATGGCCATCTTTAGACAAAGCCCCATTAACCAGATATTTAGACTGACTGATAAAGTCCCAGAGGATTGTAGGCTGGATCATGGTTAGCAACAAGGCTGTTAGTGTTTGGATCTGGGAGGAAGAACCCACTCTTCAAAACTATGGAAGGGGGATTCCTTAGAGGGTCTTTTGCCTCTATTAGCTTTTGGATGTACTAATGCACTGCAGTCATTTTATTTCTCTACCTCTCTGAAGATATAACTTGGGAGTCAGGTTTCCATTTCATCAATAGAGCATATAATTTCCCAGCCATTTCTTCTCCCCTGCAAGTATAAAATTAACCCTGGTATTAAAGTGAAGTTATTTTAAAAAGTAATAAAACAAAATCACATTCTCTGGCAATTTACTATAGGAATTCCATGGAAACTGCAGAGGGAAAAAAGGATAGAAATTGTTTTTAAGTGGTTTATTTTTAATCAAGTATTTTGCTGCTTTTCACTGGTCTGGAATTCTCTTGAGTCCAGAGCACAGTAAAGATAAAACATTGAACACTGGAGAATTTTTAAGCACCTCATAAACACAATAGTTACAAAGTTTTATGGGGAAAAAAAAGAAAAAGAAAGCACAACTATAAGGATCCTTTCTTGCTATCACTAACCAGATGCTAGGATATCTGTCTTTGTTGTAGCCACAATGGCTTTGGATGGGACTAGATTAATTGCAGTCTTGATGAATGGAATGACTGACATGCAAATAGTTTTGAATACATCATTGTTTTCACTATTTAGTTCCTATCCAGCAGATTTTTTATTTCAACACTGTGTCATTGTAATTACCAATTCTATAAACAGAAAACAGTGCAGGTGTGCTTGCTAGCTACCTCTCTGTCTCACAATACAATATACTCAGAACTGGGAAATTCAGAAAGACATCTAAAATTACACAAGGTTTATGAGCAGAATGTGCCAGCCCTAGAGTTTTGCTGCCTTAAGGAAAGCTAGAACATATCTGCTTATCCCAACTCCACACTAATGAGCCACTAGATATTTTGCTGACCTTTATACTGTTCTGTCTGTATGACAGAATAACCTTGCTACTAGGTAATCTTACCTGCAAAACTGAGGTTTTGCAGCTATTTTACTGACTACGTACCATCGTTTCTACACTACTGTGACAGGTAGGACAACTTCTTGCAATATCTTTGGGAGACTATATTGTCTTAACTTTGTGAAAGGTTTATGTTTCATTGTGGACCAGGGATTGTATGCACTACACAAGGAGAGGAATGCCACAGCTTCTCCAGAAAATGAAAGCAATAGGGGATGATTAAGGCAAATCACTTAGGTTATAACACCTGCTTAGAGGTACCACCACTCTCACATATTATGGTTCTGATTGGATTGTCCAGAGACCAAGAGACAAAAAGTCAGGACAAATTGCTTGAGCTTAAACTGATTTAGGGTCTTCTTGCTGATCCAGCAAATGCACAGGACAGCCTGTCCAAGTGGGACCCCAAACCTTGTGGAAGGATTGCCTTCTCAGTTCCCAGAAGACTGGTAAAACCCCATAAGTTATAGGGTGACCTCTGGTAAGATTTTAGGAACGTTTTTATATTTTGTCTCTGTAATGCTTTTACCTGAAAAATAAACATGCTTGTTTAGAAAAAAAACCCCTATGTGGTAACTTGTAACTGCTGGTAAGTCAGGTGTCCTTAGCCATTGAAGAGAAAGCAAAGTGCAGGCACTGGCCTTTTTAGGCAGACTGGCTTCCTGGAACTATTACATTATAATCCAGGGAGCTATACAGTCTTAAACCCCACAGTCAGGAAGGGGTGAGATGCAGGTTTCTGCCCAAGAGAGGTGATGACTGGGAACTGGAAATCTTTAAGTAGGTGCCCTCAAGGCATCACAAAGAGGGAAATACAGGAGCAGTTACCCTGAAATTGTGACAAATACTATAAAAAGAAAATTGGCCAAAACCCATTCTACCAAGGGCTTTAATTTAATCAAATCTCACGAAATAAGTGTGGTTAGTACTTTGATGGGAGGAAGAATGGCTTTGTGGTTAAAGAATGGGATAGAACTCAATTCCCAGCTCTGCCACCGTCCTCTCGTGTGACCTTGGGCAAGTCATAGAATCATAGACTTTAAGGTCAGAAGGGACCATTATGATAATCTAGTCTGACCTC
>QXTE01000006.1:2260659-2306043 GCA_003942145.1 Platysternon megacephalum
TCTCACCAGTGCCTTGTATAACGGTACTAACACCTCCTTATCTCTACTGGAAATACTTCGCCTGATGCATCCCAAGACTGCATTAGCTTTTTTCTCGGCCATATCACATTGCAGCTCATAGTCATCCTGTGATCAACCAATACTCCGAGGTCCTTCTCCTCCTCTGTTACTTCCAACTGATGCCTCCCCAGCTTATAACAATAGTTCTTGTTATTGATCCGTAAATGCATGACCTTGCACTTTTCACTATTACATTTCATCCTATTACTATTACTCCAGTTTATGAGGTCATCCAGATCTTCCTGTATGATATCCCGGTCCTTCTCTGTACTGGCAATACCTCCCAGCTTTGTGTCATCCGCAAACTTTATTAGCACATTCCCACTTTTTGTGCCAAGGTCAGTAATAAAAAGATTAAATAAGATTGGTCCCAAAACCGATCCCTGAGGACCCGTTGTAGTCTCCCCTTTAACCAGTTCCTTATCCACCTTTCAATTTTCATATTGATCCCCATCTTTTCCAATTTAGCTAATAATTCCCCATGTGGGACCGTATCAAATGCCTTACTGAAATCGAGGTAAATTAGATCCACTGCATTTCCTTTGTCTAAAAAATCTGTTACCTTCTCAAAGAAGGNTCATTAGCCTCATTAAAGACTGAGGCATAATATTTGTTTAGATATTGGGCCATGCCTAGATTATCCTTAACCTCCACTCCTTCCTCAGTGTTTAGCGGTCCCACTTCTTCTTTCTTTGTTTTCTTCTTATTTATATGGATATAGGACCTTTTACTATTGGTTTTAAATCCCTTTGCAAGGTCCAACTCTACATGGCTTTTGGCCTTTCTAACTTTATCCCTACATGTTCTGACCTCAACAAGGTAGCTTTCCTTGCTGATCCCTCCCATCTTCCACTCCTTGTAGGCTTTCTGCTTGTTCTTAATCACCTCTCTGAGATGCTTGCTCATCCAGCTTGGTCCACAACTCCTGCCTATGAATTTTTTCCCCTTTCTTGGGATGCAGGCTTCTGATAGTTTCTGCAACTTTGACTCGAAGTAATTCCAGGCTTCCTCCACCTTTAGATCTCCAAGTACTTCAGTCCAATCCACTTCCCTAACTAATTTCCTTAATTCTTTAAAGTTAGCCCTTTTGAAATAAAAAACCCTAGTCACAGATCTATTTTTGTTTATCCTTTCATTTAGTTTAAACTGAATTAGCTCATGATCGATCAAACCATTTCCTACAACCATCCCCTACAACCATTTCTTCTATGAGGTCCTCACTACTCACCAAAACCAAATCTAAAATGGGATCCCCTCTTGTTGGTTCAGCAACTACTTGGTGAAGGAACCCATCAGCTATCGCATCTAGCAAAATCTGAGCCCTATTATTATTACTAGCACTTGTCCTCCAGTCTATATCTGGGACGTTAAAATCTCCCATGATCACACAATTCCCATTAGTATTTACTTCATTAAAAACATTAAAAAGGTCTCTATCCATATCCAAATCAGATCCTGGAGGTCTATAGCACACCCCAAGCACTATCTCAGGGGAGGCTGTAGTAGCTTTCTTCCCCAATGTGATTTTTGCCCAGACAGACTCTGTCTTATCCATTCCATCACTTCTTATTTCTTTACAGTCTACCTCATCATTGATATACAATGCTACTCCACCACCTTTGCCTTTATTTCTGTCTTTCCTAAACAGCACATACCCTTCAATACCTGTGCTCCAGTCATGACTACTATTCCCCCATGTTTCTGTTATCCCCATAATATCTGGTTTCACTTCCTGCACCAGTAACTCTAGTTCCTCCATTTTGTTACCTAGGATCCTCGCATTGGTATACAAACATCTTAATTATTGCTGTTTGGCTTCACTCACATTCTTTACCCGATTAGGCCCAGACATTCTACTGCCAGTATCGCCTATTAGAATTGTATCTACAGTACCCTTCCTCCGTATGTCCATTCGCCTACCCACGACAGTATCCGTTCTTGCTTCGTTTTCTTCCCTCTCAATGTTAAAATCCAGCGTGGAGATTACCTGGACATCTCCCAACCATCTCCCCCCAATTCCTAGTTTAAAGCTCTCTTAATCAGTTGTGCCAGCCTCCATCCTAGAAGTCTATTTCCCTCCCTACTCAGGTGAAGTCCATCCCAAGAGAACAGTCCTCTGTCCATTAATGCCTCCCAGTGGCCATACATCGCAAAGCCCTCCTTATAGCACCACTGCCTGAGCCATCTGTTGATCGCCATAATCTTGTCACACCTTTGTTGCCCTTCTCTAGGAACAGGCAGTATCCCACTGGAGATCACCTGAGCCTCGATTCCCTTAAGCGTCTTCCCTAGCCTTGCATAGTCTCCCTTGATACGTTCCAGCGAGAATCTAGCTGTATCATTCGTTCCCACATGAAGCACAATCAGCGGATTCTTTCCCGCTCCCGTTAGGAGCCTCTTCAGCCTCAGGTCCACATCCCGTATCTTAGCACCCGGCAGACAGCACATCCTTCTGTTCTCTGGATCAGCTCTGGTTACAGGCCTGTCTATTCTTCTCAGTAAGGAGTCCCCAATCACACAGACCTGCCTTTTCCTGGTGATGGTGCGATTCTCCGGTCTATCCCGTTCCCTCTGGCTGCAAGTCCTCTCGATTCCTATTCACCCTTGCAATCCTCCGCAACCCATCCCGTATCCTCCTGGGGCTCATGTTTGGTGTCATCTCCATTGACTCTTCCCCTCTCCTTATAGGGCTAGCTGCTCTTCTCTTCTTCCTTGCCCTCTCACCTTCAGCGACCACCTGTTGTGCCCCTTCTTCATTTTCCAACTCCGCAAACCTGTTCCTGAGCTCTATTGCTCCTTCACTAGCCCGTCTTTTCCTCTGCCTGGTTCGCTTAGTCACATGCTTCCACCATCCACTTTCCTCACCCAGCAGTCTCCCCTCAGAGTTCTTTGGTCCTGCTTCCATCTGCAAGTCTGAGCTTTTCCCTTTGGCATCATCATGTCTTTGCTCCATCATCTGCTCGAACCCCCTTCTAAACGTGACCAGAGTTTCCACCTGCATCTCCAATCCTCGGATCTTTTCTTCCGTCAGTTCTATCAGGCGGCACTTCATGCAGACAAAACTCTTTACAGGTACCCCCTCCAGGATCATGTACATGCTGCAGCTTCCACATCCAGTCATCTTCATTGTGTCTTCCACTGCTTGGGTCACTACAACCGCTGCCTCTGTATCTGTCATAGGCTTCCCACCTAAATCCTGTAAATCTGGGAAACACAAACCAACCCAAACCACCACCACCCACAGCAAAACAAACCCCCAACAAGCACCAAGACACTGCTAGAACACTGCACACTCCCTTCAGTAGCCTGTGTGTTCCTCTGCCTGCCTCTCTTAGTCTTCCCCCAAACTCCCCCTGTAAACTCCCACTCAAACTCCCCTGTTTACAGCTCTGTTTGCTGGCTCCTGTGCCGCAGAGATCCACAAAGTATTTAGGCTTCTAACTTCCACTGATTTCAATGGAAATTAGGAGTCTACCTACCTTTGAGAAACTGGCCTTTAAGATCTCTGTGCCTGAGCTTCCCACCTATAAAATGGAGATACTGCTATTTCCTTTCTCCCACCCTTTGGTATGCATGATTATACAGTCTTTGATTGAAGAAAGCAACCCCATTCAGGCAAGCACTTAAATATCAGTAACTTTAATGACTTAAAGTTAAGCACATGCATAAGTGCTTTCCTACATAGGGATGGACTTATTCACGCATTTAAGTGCTTTCCTGAATCATGGCCTTAGAATGTATGGCCCAGATAGTGCAGAAAATTGCTTAACTCCTGTTGATTTCTATGAGAGTTAAGCACTGGAGTGAGCTTCACCATCATGCCTGCCACCCCAATTATTTCCTGGAACCCTAGCTCTTCTTAATCCTAATCCTGAGGGCTGTCCTGATGAGACCGGGCCAGAGAGAGAGACCCAGATGACATCACCATCCCTACCAGCTCCAGCTGAATCCCAAACACTACATGGTATAAAATAGGATCAGACCTAACAAACAAACATCTCCAGTTCATCTCAATTAATTTTTTTCCCCCCAAAAGGATAGTGTGACAAAGTTCCTCCTCTACCTTGGTGGGTCCTGCGCTTATTGGCGGATTTGCTTGCCTCAGAGATCTTCCCCTCTGGTGGAACCCACAGTCCGGGTCAACTCCTCCTGTGTCTGATCAGGAGTTGGGGGGATCCCGGGCCCACCCTCTACTCAGGGTTCCAGCCCGGGGCCCTGTGGATTGCAGCTGTCTATAGTGCCTCCTGTAACAGCTGCATGACAGCTACATCTCCCTGGGCTACTTCCCCATGGCCTCCTCCAAACACCTTCTTTATCCTCACCACAGGACCTTCCTCCTGGTGTCTGATAACACTTGTACTCCTCAGTCCTCCAGCGGCATACCTTCTCACTCTCAGCTCCTTGCACCGCTTGCTCCCAACTCCTCACATGGGCACCACAAACTGAAGTGAGCTCCTTTTTAAACCCAGGTGCCCTGATTAGCCTGCCTTAATTGATTCTAGCAGCTTCTTGATTGGCTGCAGGTGTTCTAATCAGCCTGTCTGCCTTAATTGTTTCCAGAAAGTTCCTGATTGTTCTGGAACCTTCCTTGTTACCTTACTCAGGGAAAAGGAACCTACTTACCCTGGGGCTAATATATGTGCCTTCTATCACTCTCCTGTAGCCATCTGGCCTGACCCTGTCACAATAGTTATTACCATCTTTAATACCATCAAGGAGACTGTCAAACAAGGGGTTTCCATCTAAGAACTCTTTCTAGCTAACGGGAAGGGAACAAGAGATATTATTCAAATGAAAGCCTTACTTAACACTTTACATTCAAATGCTTTAACTATTTTCTCCTTCATTTCTGTAACTTTAATAAAAGGTTAAAAGGATTTTTAATGGTGTTTGCCATGGTACTAAGCAGGCTAAGGTCTCAATATATCAAACCCTAAACCTTTTTATACACTGTTTAGTTTGGACAGTGACTGGGTTGCATTAACATCTTTGGCCCATTTATTCCATCTAAATGAATCCAAAACAACTAAGTCCCTTTGGGGCTCTGGGCCTAAGCTCTTTGGGGCATGGGCAGTCTCTTACTATATTGTTATTATGACTAGAACAATGGAGCCCAAGTCATGGTGGGGTCTCTAGCTCTAATGTAACACAAATAATAAACAGTTTGGTGCGGGAAGCTATGCAAACCGTGGTGTGTCTGTTTTCTGTGCACTTCACCCTGACATTTCAGCGATGTGTTGAGACAGCAGTAATTTTGTTATTGGAGTTGTTGTAGCCTCCTTCTGCGAATACACACAGATTTTAATTTTTTTTACTACTTGACTCCTATGGCACAACTCAAGGCACACAAAGTTAAGCATGAGCGTTAGTCTTTGCAGAATTGGGACCTGTGTATGGAAAAAGACAAATGACCAAGAAAAACGTATGTACACTCAGAAATAGTGTTGGTGATGGGCAGGTGGCATTCACTCCTCTGAGTTGGTACTGAGCATATTGCAGAGGGGCACTGAGCTGATATAGGTGCCACCTGTACAGAGGACATCATCTCTAGTGCTTAATAATGATTCTATTGCACTTTTCATATGCTAAGGAATAATAGCTGTCCATAGAGCTGGCTGAGCAGTGTGCAATTCAATCTCTTGTGCCCCTTAATATTCATTGTTGGTGATAGTTTTTAAGGTGCACGTTTTCTTCATCTGAATGTTCATAAACAGTGGATTTTGGGGGCTGTAGTCAAATGAGTAACATAGTTAACAATAGAGTAAAATATTTTCATAGCATCTTTTCATCCAAGGATTTCAAAGCACTTTACAAATATTAATAAATTTAACCTCAGAACACTCCTTTGAGGTAGAAATGGCATGCATCATTTCACTCTTGCATTTCTGCAGTGTAATCTGTCTAAACATTTTAAAATGCTGGACAAAAAATATTAAATTAAACCTTGCAATACCCCTTAGTATTGTAGTATTCTGGAGAAAGCCGATCATAAAGTTACATCCTAACCCTTTAAAGGTTTAAAGGTTGCCCCTAATATAAGTGCAAATTTACTTCCTTTCCCCAATATCATATTGTTCTCTCACTTTAATTATTGAAAATATTTTTTTCCCTTTTCTACTACAAGTAATTTTAATTCTACTGAAAAGTTTTCAATATTGACTCTCCTGGAGATAAAAAATCTCTGCTTGGATTATAATGGTCTATAAGGGTTAGATACAACGCGGTCTCCAGAAGTGCAGACCTCCTGCAGACAATCCTGTTGATGAGCCTTAATATACCACTTGAACTTCAAAACATCTTGACCACTCAAGAATTAGAAAATTAGAGTTATTGGCAAAATTATTTATGTCTAAATGATATAATGCACCATCATATTAAATTCTCTTAAACCACTTGCTATAAGCCTTTATCCCTCATTTGGGCATCAGCTGAATGGAGAGTCTGACTGAAATATTGTGGTATCTAAGAAACCATGTCCAGTTTACAGCTTATGAACATAATTTCTGAGGAAGAGCAGCTAAGCAGGGATGATAATTTCTAAATGGGGAAGGGAATGCCAGTGATAACTGTTTTGTCATTATGACAACATCTAATTGCTGACTCTGTAATCCTATTGTGCCAAATGACAGCGGATCTTACTGATGGACTTCCTGATTCTGGGGAGCAGAAATGAAATTAAAATATTGGATCAGATTTCTCATGGGCCAGTGTGCATGCTGATTTTTAAGGGCTTGATCCTAACAGGTGCTGAGCACTGCTGTGAGGTGCCAAGCATGCTCATCTTCCAGTAGAGAGCTGAGAGCACACAGCATCTCTCAGGAGATGACAGCACCTTTCAGGATTAACTCCTATATCCGGGGTTTAGAAAACAGCTTTGGGACTAATTACTGTGCATTGTCTCCTTCCTAGCATTAGAGTTGATGTCATCTGTCTATAAACCTTATCAGATCAGATCAATTTCAAACCAAAACCTTGACGAAAACAAGCTCAAACTCAATATGCTTTTTCTTTTAATAACTAGATTAAATGTCTCTCTGTGTGTATGTATATTGTATTACAAAATGTATACAGTATTACACGTGTACGCATTTTGCTATAGTTTTAAACTACATGATCATTTATGTTGTTTCTGAACTAGTGTGCTATCATACTATACAATAGACTGAACATTAACACTTGACAATATGGTAATTTGTATAAATTAATAAAGGCTGAAGCTCTAAAGGGTTAGAGAATCAATTCATTTTGGATAAGTCCCCTTAAACCTTAATATAGCCGATGAAAATTAATGTTTCCATAATCCCAGATTAGTCTAACATTAATTAAAGGCATTCAGTAATGGGAGGCAACATAGACAAGTGGTTAGCACAGCATCATGGGAATCAGATGACCTGAATTCTGCTCTTTTCAGACCTGAATTTGCCTGTTGTCTTGGGCATCTTATTTACCATCTGTCTGTGAGAGTTTCCTCATCTGTGAAATAGGGCTAATACAATTTGTAAATGATCTGAGGTTAGAAAATATGTTGTATCCAGAAAGTGTATTTTTATTATTATATTAGAAATAATATGATGTAGTGCTTATACCAGAGAACTAGGAAACAGGACTCCTGGATTCTATTCTTTTCCCTACCACTCATTTGCCTTCTGATCTTTGGTAATGCACTCATACCTTTGTGTGGCTCAGTTTTCCCCATCCATAAAATGGGGATTATAGTTACTTCACAGTAGAGTTAGATGGGAACTGATTTTCCCATCCCATGAAAAAAAATGAAATTTTGATTCTTTTCTCTTTGGGAATTAAGACAAAAAGTCAAAATCTCAAAAAATGTTTGTGAACCAAACATCTGAAAAAAAAATTAGTTTAGGTCAATCAAAACATTTCATTTCAATAATTTTAAAACTTTTTGTTTCAGTTATGAACTTTTTTTAAAACTTTTCATGTTTTATCAATACATTTATTTAAATTTCAAAACAAAAGTAGTTTTGCACCAAAAAATTTGAACTTATCCTTTCAAAAATGTCAAAAAGGGTATATTTCAACAATTTTGAAACTTTTTTCCATTTTTTTCCAAAATCGGAAATTTGTCAAAAATTAACCCTTTCCCACAAACAATTTGGGTTTTGACAAATTGGCATTTTCCAATGAAAAAAATGTTTTGTTGAAAAATTCCCAATATTAGGCTTTATTAATGTTTGCTAAGCATTTTCACAGTCTGGCATGGAAGGTATTACTGAAGTGTAAAATATTATTATGATTATCAAAGTAATCCAGAGTAAGTAGGAAACAGAAACAGAAGTGAAATAAAAGAATAAGTGTGGAGGAGACTGCAGGAATATTCTAGCTCTTCAAGAAGCTTGAAATAGGATTGCAGCTTTTCCCTTCCACTGAGTGTAATTGTGACTATCAGGCTGAGGGAAACAGAAAGGGATGCATTAAGGAACAATATTAGGGCCAGGAAAATATCAAATAAAGGTGAAAACAAAATTCTGTCAAATCATCCCAGTATTTCCAAGAATCACAGTAAGAAAGAGGCACAAATAGATATAGTCATAACAAAATTTAATTGTTCAAATATCAAGGGATTTCCGCTTTTAGACTACAGGATGTATGTATATTTGTCATCCCTTTTTGATCTGAGTAGTTAGCCGATATTGGGTATCTGCCAGGTTGTTTTGGTTCAGAGAAGAAAGAGATGAGTCGGGTATTTATTTGCTGCAATCTTGTTTATTTACAAAGAATGTACGCAAAGTCCTATTTCCCAGAACTTAGTAGGAATCAAACAACAGGATTCTTTCCTCACAGTTCCAAGCCTCTTTCAAGAAGTGCTCAGCCCAGAAAGCTCTCTTGGTAGACTTTCTCAGAGACAGTCTCAGTGCCTATTTTGCTGAGTCTTTGGCTTTGTCGTCTTTCTCTGTCTCTGTTTCAGTGTCTTGCAGGAATGGGGTTTTGTTGGTTTTTCTCACACACACAAACACACCATTCCAATCCAAGCAATCTCTCACCCCTGAGTTTATCAGATTAACAGTGGATTAATTTGGTTTGGGGCCACAAGGCTAACTCCAACTCCAGCCTTCTACATGGCTTTGCTTTGAGCAGAGCCTCCTATTGGTTCAGCTTTCTATTCCATAAAAGAGTTCATGTGCTTTTTACATTTGTCCTGAATGAAAGGCACCTGTTACATCCACCAGCTTCAACTAGGTTTAACTCAACCCCTAAATGTAGCCAAGATGTCAGCTTGAGTTCAGGATAATTTTTGTACATGAGGATCCCAAAGCAAAAGTGTCAATGACATAAGAAAAAAACAATGTGGAGAAAAAAGCAAAATACTAAAAATTGCCAACCTCCTTCTCACACGCAAATAATCAAAGCAGTTCACAAATATATTTACCCTATAATAATAATAATAATAATAATAATAATAATAATAATAATAATATAATACATTGCAAGCCACCTGAAGTCAGTTGTAACTGCAGCCTTGCAGCCCTGCAGCCTATTACAATCAGTGTGAAATTAACCAGGGTACTCATTGTCAATAGAAAGGCAAGCAGATGTCTAGAAGTAGGCTGGGAGTGGTTACCAGCCTTACCAGACTAAGCGCCTGATTGTGCAACCACCAAAGTCAGTAAGGGAGCAGGATTAGGCGCTAGCCCTGGATGTACAGACCAGTGCCTGTCATTTCCTATGCAGACTCTAACCCCCTGGGGAGGCAGGGGTTCAGAGCAAACAAAGTTACATTGAGGATTAGAACACATACTAACTAAATGGAAAGTAGGCATTAATTACATCAGAGTTAAGGACACATGCTGTTCAGAAAGGCATGGGTATCCTAAATGAAGTCATAAATACCTAAAATACTAGTACTGGGACACAGACCAGTGGTTGGGTTGATATTGATAGACAGGGAGATACTGCTGGCTGATTTACTTAACTACTGGGAGGGTTTGTAATAACTAGAGCAGCCAATCTTCTCTATTATCTGAGAATTTATCTAGCATTTTATTATACTTCCAGTGAACCTCTGACAAATCAGCCTCCCTGTGAGCACTGACCTTCCACTAAATAATAGCACATTTAAATCTAAATTGGAAATTCATCTCTTCAAAATAACTAGTTTAAATAATTCCCAATTCAGCGTTCTTTCTTTCATTTTTTTTTTCCCAGAGAAGAAACACAGGCGAGAAAACTTTGGAGCATTTACTAGCTGACTGCCCAATAAGAACAACAGGGTTTGTCCAGAAATGGCAAGTGCCCCAGTTTATATTGTAGCTGCCAACACTCTTTAATATTCAGAGTCTGATGTCTGCACAATTATCAAAGGCAGACACTTGTTCCTGCTCACTCAGGCGAAGCAATGCTCCGACTAAATCTACAACCACTTTTCCTCTGGGCTTTTCAAAATTCCACAAATAAATATGCATATTGTCAAGAAAAAATATCTTTTAAATTTATTTTCTATTGGACAATGCTGTATTAATTAACACCGGCTTCTTCATGTTTCTGTCATGTCCGGATTCATATATCTTCTCTCATTTGCCTCTTTCCTACAGAAGAAAGATGTGTGCCCTCAACCAATCTGACATTTTGTCTTGCGTAGGTGGAAATAAGAGCAGACAAAAGATCGCAGGAGTTCACAACATAGATTGTTAGTTACTCATGTTCCAGCAGGAGCTAAGCCATCAAAACCCCCACAAATGTTATTCAAATCACACCAAGTCCAAGGGCTGACAGAAGTTTGCAAAAGCCCATATGTTCGAAATTAGGAATAAAAATCTGATCTCAACTGCTCCCAATCTATGCTTCCTTATGTTTAGCTTCTACAGCATAAATGGCAGATGCAGTGACCATTCATACTGACTTACTGAAGTCTTAGGTCCATGGAATTTTATGGCAACTCTCTTGAAAATGACTATGCATTATAAGAGCACTTACATTTGATTTTCCACTACCTTATTGCAGTTTTATGCCATTATAGATCACTTGACTTCAATGGAATTATAAAACTGGAATAACACAGTGAAGTATCAGGACATTTTAGGTTCCTAGAGTTCTTCAGTGATGGCTAAGATGATGTTACAGCAGACTCTGCTTGGCACATCCCTTGCCTCAATGATCCAAACAACATGTGTTCTGCTTTCATCTGTATATCACTTTGCCCTTTATGAATTCTGCAACAGAAGGCACATAATTTGCAGGGAAAACTGCAACTGCCAATTTGCAGAACACTCCGGGCCTTGCTTATAGGATAACTTACTCCTGGAGCACAAGAGCTTGTCTATGTCAAAGGGCAGTTGTCATTTTCCAAGTTTAATTTGCATAAGTACCTGCACTGGCAAAAAGAAAAACAAAGCTAGCTAACTAAATCCACTTCCAATAACAATTGTATAGATATATTAAAGAGGGGTAAGATCAGGGCAAGAAACTGAATTCAGTCCTAATCTGAATATAGGGTTTCTTTTGGATGGAAAACTAAATTACTGTGTTTGATTTGTACTTCTTGGGGTATTTAAAAAAGTAGAAATATTGGGTCAAATCCTGCTGAGAATCCCCAACCCACAATAAAGTCAATTGGTCAAGTGATAAATTCCTTATTCACAAAACCATAATTCCCTTCTTAAATGCCTCACACCTTGTGTGGATCTATCTAACTCTAATACAATATTCATCACCACAGTATCTGAGGGCTTGCACTAGTGTGTTAAGCAACGTGACTACAAATCTGTCATGTGTTGTTTCATCCTCTCCTCTCTTGGTTTGTCAGTGTCTTTTTGTTGTTGTTTTATATGTGCACACACACACACACACACACACACACACACACACACACACACACACACACACACACACACAGTAAACCTTTGACAAACAAGCCTTCTCCTGAGCACTAACCTTCTACTAAATAATAGCACATTTAAACTAAATTAGAAATTCATCTCTTGAAAATAACTAGTTTAAATAATCCCTAATCCAGCTTTCTTTCTCCCAAAAAAGTAAAAGAAATGTGCCTTGCACATGGGGAAGAAGGTGGTAAGGTTTGTGATGGTCCTTAATTCTTGGGGGAATTCATTCCATAGTCTCAGACCACTCTTTTTTCAGGAGCTATTCACTAAGTCAAGGATCCATGACTGAGGAGGGGCCAGGTCAGGGCTAGGGGTGATATTGGAGGATGGTGGGACATGCATTATTTCCTTACAAACACTGTAGGAAAACTATGCAAAAAGTAATACAGTCACAGGCTGTCTTGTCTTTATTGTGTAGGCTCCTCCATGATATGGAATGTTCTTTCCTGATGAACCTGTTAATACTCTCCATTGGATTTGATCTGAGAGCTGCTGTCAAGGCTCAGGAACTCCACATGGATTGTCCCATTCTCCTTCAAATCCCCCAGATCTGTGGCGGATCTCAAGGGATCTGAAGGATTTGGGCATTGAACTCACTGCTCCTTCCGCAGGAAGATGGAAGGGCTAACAATGCTTCCCTAATAGAAGAATTTGGTGGAAGTTCTATTACAGAGATGCTTATAGTGTTTTATTCCCTTAGATTTCTCTCATATTTGCAACTCTTTCCTCTCTCTCAATGGGATCTAGGCCTCAGCTGTTCTTACTAAATACAAACTCCAGTCGACATTGTTAGGAGTCTGCCCAAATAAGGACTCAAAAAAAAAAGTGAGTGAGTACCTCAGGAGTTGCCGCTTAGGCTATGTCTAAACTGCAATTAAACACCTGTGGCTGGCCCATGTCAGCTGATTCAAGCTCATGGGACTTGGCTGAGGAGCTATAAAATTGCAATGTAAATGTTTGGGCCCCTCTCTGCTCACAGGATCTCAGAGCCTGGGCTCAAGCCCAAGCTCAAACATCTACACTGCAGTTTTTACAGTCTCACAGCCCAAGCCCCACAAGCCTGAGTCAGCTGACATAGGCCAGCCACAGGTGTTTAATTGCAGTGTAGATATACCCCTAGAGCTTCAGGTGCTCATCACTTCTCAGGATTTGCCCCAGGATATGAATAAACCCCTTTGATTCATGATATTGTATTTTCCTCCAGATCATTGATACAAATATTAAATGGTGAGCACAGAACCAGTCCCTGCAGGGCCTCACTAGAAACACACCCAATCAATTAAGAACCCCCATTAACAAATAAATGTTGAGAGCAATCAAAGAGCCACTTTTTAATACATGGAATATGTGCTATTTTATATATTGCTGAAAGACAGTTGAGCTATACCAGCTTCAGCCATATTTAGGGTTCGCTGTGCAGTTGTTCTTTTTATATGGTTTCCTAATTACCTTCCAAGATCAAGTAGCAAAACATTTATTTTTATTAGCTTAGCCCTTAATTTTAGATCAACAGCAAGATTAGTCAAGTGATTGCTGTTAATGCTCAGCCAACCTTGAATCCAACAACATACAACTCTGGAGGGGACTGTTCTTTTACAACTTTTGGTCTCTCTCACCACATTACTACTCTAGTCTCCTCCTAACTTTTCACTGCTGGAATTCTCAATTAATGTGTATGATGCAGCTATGATTATACTGTGATGAGGGCTCTTTAAAACATTAAAAGAATGCTGATTTAATCCAAATCAGTATTAAACTCTTCCTGGAAATGAGAGAAAATTGAATTATTATGTAGTAAATAATTATTTTAGCCTGGTGAAACTAGGCTTATGTTAGTGTACTAATAAGTATGTAATATCTATTGCAGCTTGGCGATTTCAGTAAGTGACTTAACTGAAGTTATTTGTACAATGTCCCCTAGCAATAATCTTACTTTCAATGTAATTAACAATTAGCACCTGGATGAACTGGGATGAGAACTGCTGACTTATTGTTCTATTAAGTGCATATAAATGCTGGCTGCAAAATACTTTCAGGCACTTTTCATTTCAAAAGAATGCTTTCTGGTTGTTTAACATCTGCAGCTACAACACACTAGGAATGAATAAAGCAGAGGTGGGTGATTCTCCCGAGAGAACTGAGAAGATTCAGGAATTGGTGCTGAAGATTCAGTAGCTGGCATGCTGAATTCTAAGTTAGTACCAGAACCATTATCTCATGTTATATTTTTCCATATAAAAAGAATAGCTATATACAGTCACTCTAAAAGATCTCAGTTTCTCATGAAAAATAAGAATGCAAGAAAGAACAAAAATAAAGTCCCAATGACAGAGCCACATGTTTCTTCTGTAACACACTGCATCATCTCTGCCTAAACAAAATGGCAGATTCCCAGAGATGGGGGGGAGACTCATTAATAATGTAAAGATGCAGTTGAAAGGAAACAAACTCATCACAGTAACATAGCTACACACCAGAATTGCATTAGTGAGTACTTTATAGCTTGAGGTACCATTTTTGAGGCGACAAAGCCAGAAACAGTTTTGGTTGAAAAATTTCACTCTGTTATAACTGTAACCTCCTTGAACAGCACCTGGAAATGAATAAATTAAATAGCCAGAAAGAACTGTTATTTTGTGTTCATAGTTACCTGCTCCACTCAAGAGATGAACTGCTGAAGGCTCAAGGTGTTTTTCCAGGGCAGCCCCAAGATGCGTGTGCACTTAGAATACCTTGTACCAGAGGGAGGTGGTGCAAACAGAGAGCTCTGTAAAATAGTACAATGGCGAGTACAATGGAGCAGCACTGTTAAAACCACCATCTTGCTGCTCATCATCAATGTTGCTTCTAATTTTTAACAGGCTGTGTGCGCAAAAAATTTCTTCTGTGCAAATTTTTGAAGCAGCGTTCAAATTTGTGTGCCAGGCCCATGAGGCAAATGCGCCCAAGTGAGTAAAATGCTTATACATTTAAAAAGTTTTAATTTGCAATTTGTGATAATAATAGTTTTACACCATATTATTTTATAAATGTCATTTTTAAATACTTAGAAAAAGGAATTTTAACCATTCTTCATGCAGCAGAAGTTACCGGTAGTTTTAAGCATTATGCTTTATGATCTTTTGTATAGACAATCACGAGCATATATCAAGCACATATTAATCATGATCATTATCAGTCCATAGGCTTCTGTTCATTGGTGTCCACTTTCACCTTTCATTCTATACACATGTCCGAAAAGATTTTGATAAACATTTAATAAAGACAATTTAATAAGTATACCATTATGACAATTTATATGGGTTTTCAGATAGAGACATCATAAGTAAAAAAAGAAAAACAAGAGTTTGTGTTTTAAATTTAAAATGTTCCTAAAAAAATATCAATAAATGATTATCAGCCAAGAATAAGATATGTAATTACAAATGCATTTTAATTTCCTTATTGGTCGAAATGTCAAAGACTGCTAAACTAACCTTACTGTTTTTCCCTGCAATCTTTTTCATTTGCCCATTCAATATAAACTCTATCCAGATCTATCAGTCCTCCATCCACCTGGTAACTCTTAATACATATCAGCATGTCCAAATGATCTACTTGTAAACGATTCCGTAGTTTGTTTTTTAGAGTGTTCATTAAGCTAAAGCCACGCTCACAGTCTGCACTTGATGCTAGGAATGTTCCTCCAATATCCATCAACTTTGCAAGATCCTGAAACTGTTCATTCTGGTGAGCAAATGTCACCATATTCTTTCAGCTACTGCAAACTTGAAGTCATTGTACTGACTGACTATACCAATCTCTTCAGCAAGAAAGTCTTTGTATTTTGAACATAGGGATTTGACCTGATGAATTCCAAAATTGAAGTCACACTTAGCTATTGCTGCACAATCAAAAGCGGTCCACTCCTGGACTTCATCCTCTGGAAACCTGTCTGCCAAATGTGCACACAAGATGTTTATGAAAGTTATTATGGAACTGGTATCAATTTCATTATTTTCTTGAGAGCTCATATCTAAGAGAGCCTTAACTTTGTCACTCCATAAGACTGAATCTCCAAGGTACTGTCTTCTGATCTTGGTCAGTTTACCTCGGGCAAGGTGAAATGCTTCAAGAGGTGTAAGGCCCCATTTCTGGAGCAGCGTGGCTAGTGAAGCCAGCTCCGACAAAACATCATTCAAAACTTCTAATGTTATTCGGTATTCCATGGTATTCAGCTTTTTGTGGCAGTATTTAGAAACTGGATCAGTATCTTTGTCTTGCTCAAAATATTCCAGAAGAGGATTATAGTTGTGAATAATTGCTCGAAGTGCAAAGTGCCTAGATAACCAGTGCACTTCATTGAGTGGCCTGAAAGCCACTGACTCACATTCAGAAGCATCCATTATTTCCTGAAATTTGCATTTTCTCCTGGATGACCAACAGAACACCGTGTAGACAGTTCTCATTAAGGTTTCAATGTTTCTTATCAGCTTGACCTCTTTCCATGCATCGGAAATCCCCAAGTCTTCCCGGTGTGCAACGCAATGTTGCTGGACTAAGTGTGGAATATCACATTTCAGCTGAACCACCACGCCATTGAGTTTGCCCAACATCATGGAGGCACCATCAGATGTGAACATCACCATTTTCATTAGATCAAGTGGGTGTTTTTTATAAAACTCTTTGATTGCAGACACTATTGAAACAGCATCACATTCTTGCAATCGTAATAGTCCACCAAACGAAGTTTTATAGTCTGCAGAATTTATGGATCTATATCTAAAGTAGAGTATCAAGTATCTGATAATGGATATATGAGTGCTTTCATCAACAGCTAGAGTATGAAACATTGCTGATGCTATTTCATGCATGAGGTCATTTTGGACAATGCAGTTGATAATTTCAAGAAATTCAAAAGCATAATTTTTACTTCTCCAGCTCGCTGGTATGTGCACATACTTTTCCATATGGTCATTAATATCCTGAACAAAAAGCATTGAGCTGTTCATTTTAATAGCCAACAACACACTGTCAATAAGTACCTTGATTTCTTCTGGGTTTGAGCACTTGCGTTCAAGATTAATTTGCCTCCTCTGCTATTCAGCTGGACTTTCAAGAATCATGCTAAGCAATCTGCTTCGTAAGGAAGGGTTTTTGTTTCTAAGTCTTGTTACACCATCTATATGAGACTTACTTGACAGATGACGCTTTAAGAAATCCAACTTCTATACATGGTTCCACATTCTTCCTGTTGAAAATAACCCCCCGAAGCTCTGGCATCTCGACAATATACACACCACTCCGTTGTCCTCATCATATGTGAATATTTCATGAAGTTTAACAAGCATTACACTATGTGACTTCAGTGTAACCGTCTCTATAGTCTCATCCAGCCATCCAGATTTAAATGAAGTCGCTGTTCTTTTACGCTTTAGACCTCTAGACAGTGACATTTTGGGATTGATTTTTTACCAGATTGGTTTATTTAAAATTAATACTTTTATTATATGGCTACTATTTCAATGTGCTTAACAGCGTGACTCAACAAAAGGGCAAACGGGAGATCATTCAGATCAGGATACCGGAAGTTTGTACACAGCAAAAAAACGCGGCAAAGAAAACGCGGGGAAAATGGTAAAACATCACGAGTAAATGTATAAAGTCCAATGACTCTGAAAGATTTCAATCACGAAAACAACACTTACCTTTGTTCATTTCTGGAAAATCTTTGCAGTTCCTTTGCAACTACGGACAGGCATTTTGACTTATTCGCACGTACTTGAGTTTGTACACAGCCAAATGAACAGACTACAAGGAGATGTGTGGGTCCCCAACCATCCCGACGTAATCAATTTTTCACGTTCGAAATGCTGGCGGGGAAGGGTATGAACGATTCATTTCCCTCCTTTCCCTTTCCCCCCCTTGCCAGCTAGTAGAATCTGGCTGTGTTGATAGATGGCGAGCAAACAATGTCAAAAGTCGCCCGTAAATGGTATTTCGGCCTGGCTCTGATGTAATATTTCATTTTTTGTGTGCATGGTGTTTCGCCGTGTGCGTGGGGTTTAGGATCTGTATGCGCACACACACACACACAGCTTAGAGGGAACAGTGCTCACCATGTGTAAAGCAGGGGCAACAAACTGAGTTAAAGAGAAGACTCATATGATCTTTAGTGAGTATGAATAGGATTGTAAGGCATGGTTGCCTGCAATAGCAGGGGACTGGACTCGATGACTTCCAGTCTTACGTTTTTATGAGTATTAACAGCTCAGTGATTGATTCTCACCATTGCATTGGAGGACTGGATTCACTTTCCAAACAGAGTTATCTTTCTTGTGGTGGTAAGGATGGAAAAATACCAGGGATCAATTCTGATCTGCAATGTACACCAATGTAAATTAGGAATCATTTTGGATTTTACTATGGATTTGCACTGCTCTTAAGTGAGAGCCCTTGTGAGGTAGCACTGGGCCTCCAAAGACCAAGACACATACTTAACTTCGCATACATAACTGGTCCCATTGAAAGGGCTAGGACCATGCATGTGAAAAGCTACATGCATGTGTATTTGCAGAATTGGGCCCTTACGGAACTATTCATAATAAGAACAACAATTGGGTAGAGGACTAGACTCCCATCAATGGCTGATTCAAATTTATGGTTTTGATTTTTTTGGCTCACATCATGGTTCTAGCTGTCACCTTAAAAAAAAAATCTAAGAGAACTTCTCTCTCTTATTTACCAAACACAATCTTTTCCCACAGCATTAAAACACTACAATATCATCCATTTTAGCTCTCAAATGTCCTTTTAAGATTTAAAAAAAACCAAAGGAAGATGTACAAAAATATCTATAGACTGATGCTGGGTCAGCAAAGCAAATGGGTTTCCACTGATCTGTATGAATTAGTTAAATCAAATTGGTAACCTAGTGGAGGGAAGGATAATAAAAGCAGTTCAGGAAATATTGCACTTGATTCCATGAACTGCTTTCAATTTCATGCCATAAATGTCACATGCTCAGTAAAAATTTCTTAACACTTCTGTTGCTGTTCACTTTCTCAATCATTGGATATGCCCTTATGAGGCACAATTTTACTGCAGCATTTCACAGTATTTTATATTTAAATAACGTTTCACCTGAAAAATGCCTAAACATTTTATAACATTCAAGATTCAATTCACCCACCAATGAAATAAAGACAGCTGTAAGGTAAAAAATCATCAAGGTTTTTCATTGTTTTAAACAATATTTTAAGACAAGACGTGCATAATATCATGTGCATATAATCCAATTAAAACTACAGAGTTTAGCCAAGATATTGGGAATAATACCCCTATTGTAGCTAAAAAATGTCATTATTTTAATAACCATGTGGGAGAGTTCTGCTTCTCCTTCAAGCACCTACTTGTTTTCAGTCATTAGCCACTTCTTATGCATGGGGAAAATTCCCCATCAAAACTAGTAAAGTCACCATTTTATCTACTTTTAAATACCTCCTTAAAATCTGCTTCGACTGTGATGCTCCCAAGTGACTACTGTCTGGGAAGTCAAGTAAGCTGAGGCTTCTACTTTTATGCAAAACTCTTTTATTGTTACTTCAGCCTTCTTCCACCCCATTTGTCTGTGATCTTCACTTGTTATAACCTGTCTGACACCTAGATTGTAAGCTCACGGAGGCAGGGACAGTCTCCTTGGTTACTTGTTTGTTCAGTGCCTAGCACAATGGTGGCTGATCTTTGCTCCTAAGCACAATGAATAATAACAACATGGTCAATGCATTGTTTTTATGTCATCCAAGTGGCAGCATTTGCAGCAGGATGCTGTGTTCAAGCGCCATGCTGGGATATTAGTCCAATGAAACCAACAACTAAATCACTGATCTAGCTTCCCAGAGTATCATGATTTTTCTTGTAAGTCTGGCAACCAGATACCAGCCAGATCCCAAGCCAGAATTTTACAGAATCTGAGCTGATCAGAGCCATACATAACTCTACTGATTATTTTACTACGATAACCCCTACACTCAACAATTTTAATCTTCCAGTTTTTGCCATAGCTGAAGAATATAAAATTCTCAGTATCACTTAAACTACTTTACTGAGGAAGAGGTGAAGTTGAGCTGAGGGCTCATGGCTGCCTGCTGTTTGTATCTGAATTTTGCTCACCTTCTGACACCACCAGAAGATTATCTGAATCAAACACCAGTTTGCTTCTGTGCACAGCTATAGTCTTCCCCCTGAAAACTTTCAATTTCTTTTGCAAATTTATGATTGAGTTTTTGCCATTTCAATTGTGGTCCAGCCAGAATACTGAGTAGACTGGGGGAAAAAAAGCTATACAAATGATTTACCATAAAATACTAGTGTCACCATCAGCCAATGTTATATCCTCTCTATCCTTTCTTCCTGCATTCATTGAGACTCTTTCAGAGTTTGGTTCAAGTCTGTGTGTCATCTAGGCTAGAAGTGAGGAAGGATGGGGGAATGGAAGCGCTGCAATTAGGTATGGGTTGGTGAAGCTATATATGGTAAACCAAAACTCCTTTCCACAGTCTGAAGTTAGAATGTTAGAGCACAAGACTCTTCTAGGCCTGCATAGTTATGCAAACTGCATCATATCTCAGTGTGATGCATCATCATCACATCATGATCCGATGTTGCTACTCTGTGGACCAGATCCTCAGGTGGTGTAAATAAACATAGCTTTATTGAAGCCACACTGTGTACTTAGCCTAACCTCAACATACAATCCCAGAATATACAGATTTTTCCCTTTCCTATAGCTTCACTAACCTGTACCGTAATGAGACCCAAATAACAAAGAGAAGCTCATGTTAACATTATTGCAAGTTCCTGTGTAATGTTTGAGGACTAGAGATATTAATAACACTTCTTTTTGTTTGCTCTCTCTTATCAGGACAATGATTTGTGCTCCAGCCCTGGATGAACCTGGTGTACTACTGGGTTTTGCTGACCTCCCAATCTATTAATGAGAAGTCCCTATATACCTGTACAATTTTGAACACGATTCTCCCGTAGGGTGAATTCCATTAAAAATACTGAGTTCCTGGAAAAACTGATAATCCACTCCTATAATAAAGGTGGAAATTAAGGCTCCAGTCCTGTACTCCAATAACAAAGGCTTATTACAATGAATACCATGTAATGATCTCTTACATGAACTTTAAAATAAATAATATTGGGATAGTCCACCTCAGTTTGTCTCCTGCCATAAGACATCTGATCAGCATGGCTGGACCTACTGATTGTTCCATGGTGTAGTCTCAAGAAGAGAAGACAGGCCCTCTCTTTCAAGAGCCTGAGACTGGAATGGTCCCTCCCTTAAGATATATCCATCAATGACAAGGTTATTTCTTTTTTAGTTCACATTCTGTGTGGGTTGTTTTTGCATTGTGATACAAAGGATTAGTAGAAGATTGGTTTTAAAAGGCTTTTTTCTATTCGTTTTGTTACTTCATTTGTTGATAGGGCTTTTGTTATCCTTTAAAATATACTGTTTTTAATGTTGTTTTCTTTTTGTGACACACCTGGAGGCTTGTTACAGCACTTTAAACCAAATAATAAATCTATCAAAATTAACTTCTTGGTAAATTCTTGAGTTTAAGTTCTCCTAATCAATTAATTATGATTTTCTAATTATTGAGCCCAAAGTATAATCACTAACATCTGTGAAGCAGTTTCCACTTCCACCAGCACTGAATTTGGCCCTTGATTATAATAACTAACAACAACAAAAAATCAGTTAGGGCCTGATCCAAGCTTTCTACTCACTTATTGATTGCTGAAACACTGTATGGACATTGTTTCCTTATAATATATTTTTTTTAAATATAATCACGTATCTTAACCAGAAAGTGTTCTATCAACATAACACACATTTGATATATGAGTACTATGCATGTATGAACTGACTATTCATGAACTGTCAACAAATAGCACAGCATCTATGTCTATTCAATCTAGACCAACAAGAGCCAGCAAACTTGATATTAAAATTAATTTTAATATGTACATCCCTTTCCTCAGATAAGCATCTAACTAAGTTAAGGTTAAATTCACCCCTTTTCAGAGATTAAGCACAAAGCCTATGCACTACTTATATTTCATCTATGCCCTGAAATTAGAGTTTAATTGAAATATAAATAATGTATTGGCCTTGTGTTGGCCCTATGCACAAAGGTGAATTTCACCCTTTATCCATGTAGAAAGTCAGGTGGATAAGTCTTTTCAGTTAATTTGCCTGAATTTATTCCCCACTCCCACCCATTATCCAATGTTCAGCTGCAACAATTAGGGGACTGCAGCAACAGGCAAGTCACAAGCACTTCAAGGAAGCAGTCTGGAAAACAGAAATGAGGGTTTTTCAGTACCCAGCCAATGCTGCCATTGGGAACCTTGGCAATCAAGAATTGTCAGTGCCAGAGTCTGAAATGGATTCAGTCCAGGGCTCCAGATCCCAAATCAGCCTGTCGTTGACTGTTTGTTATTATATAAATCATTTACTGAAGCATGGCAAGTCAAAACAGAATATCATTTGTATGCACATGAAGGTCTGACTGATTTTGCCAAAAGTGACTGACATGTAAGGGACATGAAGTACAGAAAGGGTCTGAAATAGACATTTTGGGCCTGATTTCCTATTGCTTTGCAGCTTGCATCTTCATGTCTACCTATGCAAAGTGAGTGTAAAATACTATCAAGTCAAAACAAGACCATTTAACACTTATTTAGCACAGATGTAAATGACAGTGCAAGCTGAAAGGTTGTAGATAATCCAGCCATTAGAATATGCCTTATACATAAAAGCAAGGGAAATTTGAAAATCATTTACTGATCTAGGTGACCTTAGGAGGATACTTGTTATGGTTATAAGAATACTTTCTGTATTCTCCCCAGAACCGAATTTGATTTATAGATCAATTTACACATTTAGGGTATATTTACACTGCATTCACAGCGTGTGATTGCAGCTCATGTAGACATACCTGACCTACCTTTAATCTATCTTGAGTACTGGAGCAGGGAAACCATGGTGGCACAAGTTTCAGTGCAGGCTAGCCACCTGAGTATTTATCCAAGGTTCCAAGTGGACCTGTACAGCCCATGCTGCTGGTACCTAGCTAAGTGGAGTAAAGCTAACTCAGGTAGGACCTACAATCACACCCTCTGATCGCAGTGTATGCATACCCTCAGATTAGGCGTAGCTGCTTTACAAGCAAAGCTCTAACAGAATATGAATTGGCCCTGGGGGTAACTTTTTAAGCGTTGGAAAATGTAGCAGCCATACTACAGGAAAACCTGTCTTATAAAAGGAGACTCAAAGAGCTTGATTTGTTTAGCCTAACCAAAAGAAGGCTGAGGGGAGATATGATTGCTCTCTATAAATATATCAGAGGAATAAATACCAGGGAGGGAGAGGAATTATTTAAGCTCAGTACCAATGCGGACACAAGAACAAATGGATATAAACTGGCCATCAGGAAGTTTAGACTTGAAATTAGATGAAGGTTTCTAACCATCAGAGGAGTGAAGTTCTGGAACAGCCTTTCAAGGGGAGCAGTGGGGGCAAAAGACATATCTGGCTTCAAGACTAAGCTTGATAAGTTTATGGAGGGGATGGTATGATGGGATAGCCTAATTTTGGCAATTAATTGATCTTTGACTATTAGCGGTAAATATGCCCGGTGGCCTGTGATGGGATGTTAGATGGGGTGGGATCGGAGTTACTACAGAGAATTCTTTCCTGGGTGTCTGGCTGGTGAGTCTTGCCCACATGCTCAGGATTTAGCTGATTACCATATTTGGAGTCGGGAAGGAATTTTCCTCCAGGGCAGATTGGCAGAGGCCCTGGGGGGTTTTCACCTTCCTCTGCAGCGTGGGGCACGGGTCACTTGCTGGAGGATTCTCTGCACCTTGAAGTCTTTAAACCACGATTTGAGGACTTCAATAGCTCAGACATAGGTTAGGGGTTTGATACAGGAGTGGGTGGGTGAGATTCTGTGGCCTGCGTTGTGCAGGAGGTCAGACTAGACGATCATAATGGTCCCTTCTGACCTTAAAGTCTATGATTTTATTTATTACTTATATTTTTGTAACACACAAAGGTACCTGCAGGATTGGAGCCCCACTGTGCTAGATGCTGTGAAAACACAGACGTTGACACAATCCATGATTTCAAGAACAACTTTATTGCAAAATGGCCATTTTATTCCCAATAGTGTATAGTAGCATTTTCCAGAGTGTGGTCTCTCTAGTCAATGAAAATCTTATAGCATTAGAGGCAGCTTTGGGCCGTAAATAGGGTCAACTATTATTATTTGTAATGTGGCAGCGCTTACAGTTGCCAGTCAAGATCAGGGTCCCATAATGTTAGATACTGTACACTAGAGATGGCCAGAAAAGTGGATTTTCCCTATGAAAATTTTCATGGTAAAAATCCCCTTTTGAAATGTTCCCATTGGAAAATTTTGGTTTTTCCATTAGACATTTTGAAAATATGGGAAATATTTTTATTTTTATTTTTTCACACTTCCTGTTTTCCATCTAGCAAAAGTTGGGGAGGAGGGGAGATGGAGAAGAGTCAGAAGGTGGGGAAAAGCACACCATTGCTAAGCAAAAAAAATTCAAAATTTCTGATTTTTTGTTTCAAAATGAAACACTATTCTCAGATGAAAAAATCAAAACATTTTGTCAGAAAATTTTCAACCAGCACTAATGTCCACACATATAATAAAAGACACCACCAAAATGCTTACACTATAAATAGACCAAACAGAAAGAAAATGAAATATCTCCATTTTACAGATGGGGAACTTAGTCACCGAAGGATTAAATGGTTTACTCAAGGTAATATATGAAGTCTATGACAGAGCTCGAAACTGAATGCAGATCTCTTGTATCCCGGGTTCAGTATCGCAACCACTAGACCAACCTTCCTCCTCTCAGCTAAGGGTACAGTTTCTTGATACCGTGAGTGTCTCAGGAGATATAAAGCCTTTGTCTTTTACAGCATTTGCTTAACTGGAGAACATTTTACAGGAACTAATTTTGCAGATTAAATCAGTGACATTTCTTCTTATCATTTTAGACTTTTCAGATATACCCTCTTGCCTTAATTCCCTTACCACTGAGCTCACTGGAAATGGCATTATTATTGTTAGTTATTATTATTAGTTATTTGTATTGTAGTAGTGCCGATGGTCTCCAGGTATGAAACAGGCTCTACTATGATAACCGCTGCACAAATGCCTAACAAAATATCATTCCCTTTTCTGAAGAGTTTACAATCTAAGGCCTTGTGTACATGGGAATGTTTTACCAATGGTGTTGCCAGTATACCCCATCATATGAACACTCTTATTCCAGTACAAGAACGGCTTTTTTCAGGTTAACTTAAACCCCTTCCTAAGCAACATAAGCTAAACTGAAAAAGGCATTTTTCCACTGATTAAGAACATCCACATGGAGGGTTATACCAGTATAACTATACCGATTTAAAGGCATACCTTAGCATATGCTGGTATAATTTTCCCACATAGACAATCCCTAAGTATAAGACAAGAAACAACAGGTGAATTGAACAAACGATGGCAGAGAGCACAAGACAACAATGGTCAGCATGATACACAGTGGTCCCAGTGCACCAGGGGCCTGATCTAGCATCACTGAGGTCAATGAATTTTTTAACATTAACTTAAGTAGAAGCAGGAACCAGCCCAACTGCCTAACCATTGCCAAATTTTTGAATGCTAAACAACTGACCCTTTCCACTGATGTTTCTGTGTGTGTTAGAATATGATTCATAATTTACCGAGATAAAAATGTTTATTCTAGGCACTTGTTTAACTAGTAACAATTATTTTCTACCAAATGTGGAAGAGATCATATCTCTTGAGTTATTGTAAACTGGATTAGACAAATTTTTGGTGAATATAGTGTTTAGAATACATTGCCTGTGGATGAGACAAATGTAAAGGCTATGTCTGATTTTTTTTTTTGATCTTATGATTCCTCTGCAAGACTATGCATTAAAGCAGATTCATTTTTGACATTCTCCACTTTTGCTTGTCCTGTGCACTTGGCAAGAACTCTGTGGACACAAAAGGAAGCATCCTATAGTCTTACTTCCATCCTTGTGAAAGACTTGAAATAGTACTTGTTATTGAAATTCATCATCATTTCCTGCTAACTAAAAACCTGAGGGGAGGGAAAAAAAGATGATAAACCTGGACTTTTTCTGACAGCTGACCTTTCAGGATTAAAAAAGGATGATAATAACAATGCAAAATAAGTCTTGACTTGGTCAAAACATTATCCATCATATCAGCCAAGGTCCTGCTTAGAATGTCAGTGTTTAATGTTTTATATTTCAGGGTTGAGGTTTTATAAACTTTTTTTAAAAATGTGTGTAAGTGAATTTAGTTCTGATGGGAGTGAGAAGCCGACTGTGCTAGCTTGAGTGAGGTGAAGTGTGCAGGGCCGGCGCAACCCATTAGGCGACCTAGGTGGTCGCCTAGGGCACTAAGATTTGGGGGGCGCTGGCCGCCCCGGTCGTCAGTGCATTTCGGGGGCGGGACCTTCTGCCGCCTCTGTTGGGGGCGGCATTTTGGAGGTGGGACCAAAGCTGGCAGCGCTCCTGGAAGTGTGAGTGGGTGCTGTGCAAGATTAACATCCTCCCATCCATATAACTATGCCAGTGAACCTCCATCCTAGCCAGCAACCCCCCTGCTCATCCAGTTCTGGGCCTCACATTGCTATACCTATGCTCCTCAATCCTGAGGTACACTACCCTGTGCTATTCCAGTCCTGGGTTCCCATTCAACTCTACCTGTGCACCTCTGTTCTAACTTGCAGCAGACCCTATGGTTCCAGTTTTTGTTCCCTACACAGCTTTGCCAGTGATGCCTAGTCTGGTATTCCAGCTCTGCTGTCCACTATATATTCCCCATCGAGGTCAGGGGAAAAAAAAGAAAAAAAAAAGGTAATGGCAGTCTTCCAAGCTACTCCCACAAAATAAACTCCACCCACATAAGACACCATAGTAGATAGCAGAGACATTTAACCTATGGTCACATATATGCTCTTTCATTGGGTCTCAATATGCTCATAAATTTTGCTTGTGCTTGGCTTCCTGTCAATAAGGTTGATATGCCCCATTGGACTTCTTGAGCTGGGGTCACTTGTGGGGGGCTTCAATGCACCACAGGGCTCTATTAGGCAACTTGGGTCTGGCTACTTTTTGACTGGGGAGCGGGGATAAATGGTGGCAAACTCCCAGTCCATTTACTCATGGTGCTAAAATATGCTGTCACTTGCAGTATATTGTGCAGCTCTTCATAATACAATTATACCTCTGCTTTCTTACATACCTTGATGAGTAGTGACATGGCTAATTCTTTAAATGTCAACTTTGTTTTCAAGGAGTATCTGAATTAGCTTCCATTCAGATAAATGAGGCAGTTCATACCTTTCTGAGCTATTATTTCAAATTTTGCAAACACAGGCAGATGTGTTTGCATCATTTACACTCAATTCATGTTTTTGAGGCTCTCTCAGCAACCATAACACTTAGAAAAAAGATTATTTTTCTTTAAACAGGAGCTGAGTTTGTGGGGAATAAGAAGGCAGCATGAAAGAGATGCTAGGACACCTTACCAGTGTATAGCAGCTGAATCCGAATCCTCTCCGCCACCCACATATACAAATTTGCTTACCTCTCTTAGTTCTGACCAGTAATGTTTCCTGCTAGTACAATACTTGCTGTCTGAAAGGATTTGGTGACTATCTAAGCAAAACTGATCTGAACCTGAAATGCTGACTTCCATGATTTTTTTCAAATTTCCAATTGGGAACACTGAACTGAAAAATTTCATTTCAAATCAGTATTTCAAAAATGATTTTTTTCCCCATGTTGAAATGTCAATTCAAAATTTAAAAAATCATTTTGACACATGGAATCATTTTACTTCTACATGTTGAAATGGTTGAACTGAAAAAGTTGCAATTTGCTATTTTGCTATTTCCCATTTGAAACTTCTGATTTTTTTCTTGAAATTGGTCAAATGTTGACTTTTCATTCTGATTTGGATCAGAAATCAATTCTGAAATGTCAAAATCTCTCATAAAAGACAAAAAATCCATTTCTGAACAGCTGTAGTTATGGCCTGGAAGGACAGGGAGAGGATGGTGATGTAATGGAGAAATGAGAGGTCTGAAGATTTGGGATGAAAAATGAGGTGTTCACATTTATACCGTTTGCGTATGAATCAGGACATATTAGACAAACTCAGAGGTACATGACTTAACAGCAGCAGAATGGTCGGAGTGGATCTGGAAGTAACTGATAGAGTGATTAAAGCCATGAACATAGGCAAGATTAGTTGGGCTAAGGTATACAAGGAGAATATAAGACAGTTTAAGGTCCTCAAAGTCCTTGGGGACCCTAACAGAGCAGGAAGGAGAAAGAACAATTAAAGGAAATGCTTAGAGAGTTAAGCGAACAATCAGGAGTCATGGAATCCCAGGGAAGAGAGATTTTGAAATAAGGGAAAGTGAGCCAACAATTACTAATGACAGGTTTCAGAGTAGCAGCCGTGTTAGTCTGTATCAGCAAAAAGAACAGTAGTACTTGTGGCACCTTAGAGACTAACAAATTTATTTGAGCATAAGCTTTCGTGGGCTACAGTCCACTTCTTCGGATGCATAGAATGGAACATACAGTAAGAAGATATTTATACATACAGAGAACGTGAGAAGGTGGAAGTAGCCATACCAACTGTAAGAGGCTAATTAATTAAGAGAAGCTATTAACAGCAGGGGAGAAAAACTTTTGAAGTGATAATCATGATGGCCCATTTCGGACAATTACTAAGACATCACATAAGTTGATAATGATGAAAATTGAGATGAGATCTTGAGACTTCACCCAGGAGAGGTCACTGGTACCCTTGGTGAGGGCACTTTCAGTATTATAGAGTGGGTGGCAATCAGACTGAACTACATTGACAGACTTTTGAACAGCCAGATCTGAAATAGCAGAAGGTGATGCAAGTTAGGATTGAAGTGCATCAGAGGTCATGATAGAAGCTGGGAGGCTGGAATAACAAGAAGCAATGTAGATCAGAAATTAAGTACACCAGTTGCAGCTACTGTGGAGGAATAATCAAAGCTGCAATTATATTGGAGTTGCAGATCAGGATTGTTTGGAATTTAGGCTTGGGGATTTAGGCCTGGAAGAGTAGGGCTGCTATACATCAGAACTGAAGCACATGAGCACAGACCATCAAAAGAGTTAAACCTTCAACACAATTCACTTGAAACAATTTGAAGACATCATAAAAAACAGCACAGTAGTTTTCACCTTTTACATTTGTTTATTCTCTGTGATACTTTTCTGTGTCTCAATTTTTCATCTGTAAAGTGGGGATAAATAACATTTTCCTACCTTTCAAGGGTGTTGTGAGGGTTAATACGTTAATGTTTGTGTGATTACTCATTCATCAGAATAATGAGTATTTAGACAAACTTTTGCTGGAGCCCACAGAATTCAGTATCTTTCTCCATTCTCTACATCTTACCCTCTCCTCCCCTGTTGCAGACCACCACTGTGAAATAAAGCAAATCAATCTTTTCATAAACAGAAACAAATGGATCCCTGACATCAGGCTTCACTGTTTTTTGTTTTTTTTTAAATATCCATAAAGCACATGAGTTGAAGTTTCTTACTAGTCACTGCTGTTCTAAGCAAGGTAACATATCTCAGGGAGAGAGCTCTAGTGACCTCTGCTTCAAGTCATTCCCACTCCTCCATTTGCAATATAGCTGCCAGTGTTATGAATTCAGCCAGTAAATGGTGAAACATTAATTAAATTAAGGTGGCTGTTGGGGAAAGAAGGTTGTTTCATAATGATATCTAATAGGAATGAAACACTCTTTCAATCTGTACCAATTAATTAAACAAGCCGGCGATGTGCTGCTTAACATGATGCCTTCCAACACTAGCTCCTTGTGACAGCTAGCCTTATTCGCTGTTTTCGGAGCACACTGAAAGATGTCCTTTTAAAGACTTGTGTTACATCTTTGCCAGCCTCACTGCAGTGCTTAAAGAGGGCTCCTGGAAAAGTAATTCTCAGAAGTGCAGACCTGCCAATTGAAAAGGAACTCCTCATTTCCAGCAATGGTGTAGATATATGCTCCCAGCCCTGACTGGCTGGGGAGCAAAGGGACTCAGAATGCACTGAGCATTAGCCACTGGATGGGATTTTCACTTAGATTTAGAGTGGAAAAAAAATACATAGTTGGGCTGAGAGCACCACAAAGTAGTTCAGGTGTTAACTCCAAATTTTGGCAAATCTGTCTTATTTTGTCTCCATTTCCAGTGCACCTTTAACTGGAGTGCCGGGCCCCAACACAATAACATAAACTAATGTTAATTCTTTCTTGAACTCCTTCATGCTTTCTAGCGTTTGAATGACACATAAAATGGAGACTCTGGCTGGTGCGGGGGACATGTCTCATTTCAGAAGTGTGGGGTGGTCAGATCTAGTACCATAGCACCGAAATTGAAATTTGGCTTTCAGTGCCATAGAAGTGATGGCATTAACATTGGTTTAAACCTTTCAAATACACAACTATGCAGACATATTGGCTAATCAGCAACTACTGTCAAGAAACCATCACTGTTAGAAAGCAACCATTATTTCATGATGCCCAGGACTAATTCTCTATGTTTTTTCCTATGAGAGCATTTTCTCCCTATCTATAATGGTTTATATATTTTTTGTTTTGCAGTCATCATTACAGACAAATACTCCATTGGCTGAGTAAGACAAAATGTTCTTAACTAAATCATTTCTTGTTTTGTCTTTCTTTTCCTCTCCTTCCTTCTCTTACTGCATTTCAGAATCTTTGAATTTATAGATTTGCAAACTGAGCCTGCTGGTTAAACATGTGCAAATCTACCATATTATCCTATATATTTGAACCTAATAAGACACAGATCCTAATTTCAAAGGGCCAGATTCTGATATTCCTACTCATATTTAATAACACCCTACTCTATGAGCAGTCCCAGTGGAAAACAATGTCCTGAGGTATCAGCATCTGACCCAAAATGATTAGGCTCATTTACTCTTCCATTGCTGACATGTGTTCTCTCTCACAATATTTTGCCCTTCATTAGTGCCTTTCAACTGAGAACGCAGAAGTACTTTATAAACATGGGTTAATTAAACCTCAAAAAACCCTGTGTGGTAGTCAACCCTAAGTGACTACCCCAGGTCACACAGCCTTCTTTTTTCCCATTCAGTTGGTCCTTCTCTAATTAAACCTTGCTATCATCACTGGGTTTTGCAGTCTGTTGCCAGCCAGTTTGTAAATTCACAGCCATTTTGACTTTACAGATTGCACTCATGGGAAAGCATTGGCTTTCAGCTACAATAATGCATGACTCTATGCGTGGCCAAAAGTATTAGACCATTGTGATATCAGAGGTAACTCAACCAATCGCCCACCTTAATCTACAGCTAATTTGTTTGCAACAATTTCATTGGTTGTATGAGGGAAACTGCACAGATTGTGGATTACTTTACCCAGCTGCACAGTTCTCCAAAACCACCCACACAACAACACAACCAGCACAATAACTCCAAACATACATAGTCTCACTGCAGCACACACCCCTCATTCACCACCCACAAAAACTCAACACAAATCTTCCAGGACTGTTGCTCTGTTTGTTTGATCAGGGTGAAGTGATAGAAACATCTACCTGCATGGGACTATCACCGAGTTCAATCATCACCGGGCCTTGTGAGGACCAGCTGGAATGTTGGAGTTCAAAGGTTCTGTGGCATTTGGAGTGTGGTTGTTGATCAGAGAAAATGGATGTAACAGCCACGTGAGGTAACAAAGAGGGGGTTGTGACTCCAGCCAAGGGCTGGCTCTGTGCATGTGCTTGGGGGAACATGTACAAACAACCCTCACAACAACACAGTGCATGAAGACAAAAGCCCCCATTTTTGGCTTTTTTACACACAGCTCTACAAATTACACCTGTGTGACAGTACAGGCTTTCAGCTTCTAGTGCAAACGATAAATAATAATACAACACAGCGACACAGATGACAGAATGGAGAATCAGCAGAGGCTGGTCAATAAATCCAGTATTGTGCTGTATGTTATAGTCAATAAATCCAGATAATATTTTGTTCCATACTTTTTTTTTTTTTAAGTTTATAGGACCAAGTTCTCTTCAGACTGTGGGGCCAGCTGAGCCAGTGGAACTCAGGGTCTGGGCCCTGAACAGCAAAAATTCCAGTTTGAGGGTGGATACACTGGCACAAATCACCGACAACCCCTACCATGTTCAGGGACCTCGTTGTGGCTGGCCAGCACAACCAAAATTAGATTTGGGCAAGGTCATCTGGTAGATGTGCTGAATCAGCACCTTTCCCAGGCAGCCTCTGCTGCAAATGCAGTGCCGTTGTAGAGCTAGGAGTAAACAAGGCCGGATTAAACTTTTGTGGGCCTGGCACCAAACATATTTGTGGGCCCCCTGGGGGTGGGGGGTCAGTCCCCAGAGCCAGCCAGGGACCAGGGGTAAGAGCACAGTGGGGGGGGGGGGAAGGGGGGAGAGTTGGTCCCTGGAGTGAGGCAGAGGCTGGGAACAAGCACAGCTGGGTAGAGGGATGGATAGGATCCCCCAGAGGCAGCGTGGAGCCAGTACCTTCCTCTCTCCACCAGACCTGGGTCATTGGCAACCAGTTCTCTCTCGCTCCAGCTTGAGCAGCAGCTCCTCCAGACAGCAGCAGCTGCTCTTCCCACTCTTCTGGCAGGGAGGCTGACTGCAGTTACTCCTGTAACAGGACTTTTAGTGTCTGGTCAGCACTGCTGACCAAACACTGCCAGCTCTGCTTTCCAACTGGACTTTTCCGATCGAAAACCAGACAACAGGGCAACTTGCAACAGGGGCACCAGAGCAGGGGGGATCAGGGGACCAGGGACTTACCACGTTTTTTCTGCCTTAAGGGCAAGCAACAGGGGAGAGAGAGGGCAGAGAGTAGTGAGTAGCGGACGGGGCCTTGGAAGAAGAGGCGGAACAGGGGTGGGAAGAGATGGAACATGGGCGGAGACTTGGGGGAAGAGGCTGAGCGGGGACGGATCCTTGGGGCAGAGCATGGGTGTGGTCAGAGGAAGGGGCAGAGCACAGTGGGGCCTCGGGGAGAAGGGCGGAGTGCAAGTGGGACCTCAGGGGGAAGGGTGGAGCACAGGCGGGGCTACGGTCTGGATGACGGTGGCCCCCCCACTTCTAGGGAGCTTCCAGTGCTCCTGCCTGGCACCCATAATAGGCCCCTTCCGAGTTGAGCCCAGCACAATGGCACCATTGTAAACCTTAGGAGTCCCTAATATGCACATCTTGTATCTGGAAGACTGAATCAGGTCCTATGCATTTGACTATTCAAACTTTAATGAAGAGTTTTACAGAAATTATTTTATAGCTTTCAAACTGCCATACCCAAAGTTTTGAATTTTTTCCGCAGTTGTACTAAGTGCCTCTGTCTGATAATAATAGCTAATAAATAAAATAATTATTTTATATCTGGCCATTGCTGGGCAAATACTATATAGAACCTTTCTTGTACTCTTATTTCACCTCTGTTTTGTGCTCTCTGACATAGATTTTGCAATCTTAGTTAAATTCTGGGAGTTTTATTTACAACCCTCCCTAAGCCACATACATATAGACAAATAGATCTATATAAGCTGTATCTATATCTAGATATATCTGTAGATATATCTGGATATAGATGGATAGATATAGATTGTAGGTGAAAAATGAAATATCTATATCTATCTCAATGATACCTGAAAACTGTGTTACATGAAAGAAAAGGCTTTGTTTCTTTATCTTCCACATTTCTATAGATATTCTAGGCATGAAAGAAACCCTTGTTTTAGAATTGCAGACCTTAAATATTATTGGCCTGGATTTGATCCATTTCTTATGAATTTCTTTTCTTCGCTATTATCTTTGATGTTCTCTCTCTTTCTGTGGAACTCTCATTTTGCTCTCATTCAGAGCTTTCAGATTTTAGGGGGAAAAAAACTAGAAAGAGATAGACTATGCCTCCCTCCTGCCTCCACACAAACGCATGAGAAACAGAACTGATTATTTTTTGCTGGAAGGATAAAAATCAAGTTATTCACATTGATTAATTTAACATGTTTTATCAAATTTCCTATTCCATTTGTTATCTAGAACCCTTTTTTTTTTTTTTTTTTTTCAAATTATCTCTTGCCAAGAAGAATTATTTCTTATTATCTGTCCACAGGTTGAAAAGGATTATTTATCTAGAGGTCTGACACAGGGCCAGATCCTCAGCCGGTGTAATTTGGCAGAGTTCAATTGAATTTAGTGGAGTTATATTGATTTATACCAGTGGAGGATCTAGTCCACAGTTGACCATCAGCCCCACCATATTGTATTTAACACTTCAGTTCTCCATTTAAATTTACCAACTTATCAAATATGTGTACATATATGTACATTGCATAGGTGTAATTATACCACATATGTGATGGAAACATTCATGTAATAAATTGCAGAACCATGGGATAAATTACAGAGTTTACTTCCCCTGCACTTTATCCACTAATCCATCCTTATCAGAGCTGCTTCTAATATTACAAATGTCTAAGCCAGTGTTTCTCAAACTTTTTTACTGGTGACCGCTTTTACAAAGCAAGCCTCTGAGTGCGCCCCCCCCCTTATAAATTAAAAACACCTTTTTATATATTTAACACCATTATAAATGCTGGAGGCAAAGCGGAGTTTGGGGTGGAGGCTGACAGCTCGTGACCCCCCATCTAATAACCTCACAACCCCTGAGGGGGCCTGACCCCCAGTTTGAGAACACCTGGTCTAAGCAATTTCAACTACCAGACATTTATTTCTCCTTTCCTCCCAAAATATGGTATCCCCTTTCCCCACCACCCAATGACCATGGCTCAAAAAGTCTAGCATGGAGAATGTTCAGTGCTTTACAGTGACAGATCTAACATCTAAGAATCTGACATCTAATGACCTATCAAGAATAGAAATGGAAGCTTTATGCCACAGACACACACACACAGAATAGCTCTTTCCAAGGACAGCAGGATCACGCCCATACATACTTTGTAAGTCAATGAAGTATATAGAGCACTTTTTGATTCAAGTGGATGAAAGGGGGCTATATAAATGGAAGATCATTATCATCATTTTGCCCTTTTGATCAAAGAATCCATGCAGAGGCTGTGTAGATATTTAAGATCCCCAAACTGCAAATATATTCACATAAATACAAATGCACCTTGAAAAGGTCATTCCTACCATAGCTTTCACTAGGTTTTGGTTTGTACAGTTTAAATTCTAGGAATACTGCCACAACAAATGACAGTGCCTGATTACAAATCCTGTCATACAACCCTAGAAAGGAAAAAATATTTCAGTTCTTTCTACGCGTAGGTCATGGTTTCTCCATGTTCTAGTCCTAATAGTACTCAGTCATTACAGTATATGTCATCAAAATGACCCATAGGGTGTATTTGTGTAATATTTATATTTCTCTTAATTTTTGCAAAACTGACAGTCAGTAGATTGGAGTATTATAATTATTCCAAATAAATGCAAACCAAACAATTTTCTATCACCATTGAAAGCACTTGAGCCAATTAATGGGAACATTTAATCACAAGAGAAAATTATACCATTTCATATTCCAAAAGCAAACCAAGGAGAAAAATAAAAATAAAAGTCTGCATGGCATATCATAAAGCATTCAGCTGGTTTAGCTAAACATTTCAGGACTTTAAACTTTATCTAATTGCTGAGTATCATGTTCAGAGAAGATAAAATCATAGGTACATATTTTTTTCCTTATTTATCTAATCAAACTTGGAATAAACATCTGTAAAGTGGTTACCTCCCTCAACTTTCAGCAAGGAAAATTTAGGAAGCACAGCTACTCACAGAATCAAGCTCTTAGTTAGTATTTCATTGATTGAGAAATAAGATGAAATGACCAATGTAGTTCTTTTAGATATAAAGAAACAGAGATATTTAAAAGAACATCTAGGGCCGATATGCCACTGTATACCATAGTAACGTCAAATTCAGCAAGTAGCCATAGATACCTGCTATCTTGCTGGTTCTCATTTTAAAAGACTGCAACAAATTCAGGCTATTTTGTAAAGATTTCTAAAGTGTATTTCTGTTTATGAAAAACATGAATTACATGGAAAAAATGGGAAAACCCTATTCTGAGTTATTCACAAAAGCCTGTATTGGTCCAAGTGTCTTGCTTTTTTGTGAGCATCATCAAAAAACAATAGGATATAATTATTCAAAACAGAAGGTTTTTCAGCAATTTTTATAAATAGTTCAGACCTAGGGAGATCAGGGAGTAATATTTAAAATATGCTTTAAAATAGATTCAGACCGACTGATTTGATTCCTTTCCAGCACATTTCTAAAACTGCCATTCTCTTTTAGTCTTATGGATACAATTTATCTGTCCTTCAGGAAACTGCATTGGTTAAAAAAAAAATATAGGTATTTTTGGTGGGATTTTTTTTAGTACCATATTGTCCTTTAATGTCATGTAGGAAGGTATTTCTATCATTTGTTCTGCATTTAAGACAGGAGAAATGATTGAATGTGGGTGGCTCTTGACAATTTTCAAGTAGGCTCATTCTTTCGTAGGCTGTGAATTCAATGCTTTTATATAAATCTAGGGATGTTCACTGTTGTCAGGGCATCCCCAATAATGAAGACAACAGTTACTTCTTGTCAATACTGTTAGTTTCCCCATCTGCAAAGCAGAGTTAAAATTATACTTACTTATCTATCATGCAGGGTGCTGTGAAGATGAAGTACTTGACAATCCAGAGGCTGTGAGCTTGTAACATACAGGACACTCATGACATTTGTAAAAAATTTTAAAATTTAGAAAAAAATGTTAAAAGCCCATTGAGAAATACCATGGGCAAAATTTGGAACTTAGGTGCATGGAGCTGCTCTAGGGTGACCAGATGTCCCGATTTTATAGGGACAGTCCCGATTTTTGGGTCTTTTTCTTATATAGGCTCCTATTACCCCCCACCCCCATCCTGATTTTTCACACTTGCTGTCTGGTCACCCTAATCTGCTCACCCAGATTCATATTTAGGCAACAAAATAAATGACCTGTTTTTTCCTCCAGAGTTGCTGAGTACTGAAATTCAGGTCACTTATTTATTTGCCTAAGCATGGATATAGAACCTTAATTATTAATTAAAATTATTAGTTATATGTGTAGCAGCATTGTGCAATGGCTCCAGTCAGGTGTGGGACTCCATTGTTCTAAGTATTGTGCAAACAAATAGAAAGGCATGGTTCTTGCTCCTATGGAAAACAGAAGAATCCTTGTACTGCACACAGTACAACTTCTTCATTGCTTATGTACTAAACTGTCTCCATTTCTTAACAATTCATCTCTTGAAGGACCCACCAGTGCTGCATATGGAATTCTCTGTATCTTGCTCGATGTTCTGTGTAATGTACTGGTTGGTGCGAAAGCATACCACACATTTCTGATCATGGGTAGAACCTGAATGTGCCTTATTTTGGATTCTGGACCAGGGATCTAAGGGAGCTGGGATAAATATTTCTGTATTCAATCAGTGGCACTCATAGGTGTTTGAACTGTTTTGTTTTGTTTGGATGTTTTTTATTTGTCATGAATGATAATAATAATAATACACTAGTGAACCATGCATTTGTAGGGGGTAGTACAGCCTGACACAGTCCCTGAGTATGTAGTCGGTTTGCTAGCCCACTTTGAAGCCCACACTGCACTGTCTTCACAGCTATTGTTATCTGCGGTAGCTGGATTCAGCCTAGCTCAGGTAGGCTAGACCATGCAAAGCACTTGCTGTGTAGACATACCCTTAGTATTTGGCCCAGTATCTAAAAAAAACCCACTCTCTACCAAAACTGATAAATAGCTCTGATTCCCTGATGTATAACTACATTATAGTAGCATTTATGCCTCAATTCAGGAAAGTATCCCTATTCAAAAAAGCACTTAAGCATATAAGACTTAAACATAAGCACAAATGTTTTCCAGAATAGGGATAGAATTAAGGATGTGCTTAAGTGATTTCCCAAATTGAGATCCTAAATATTATAGTGATGGGTGCTACATGAAACAGATAGAAAGTACTAAATGAGCTACTGAGGCATGATGAAGTATAACATGGGAATCTTTTCCATGGCATTTCTTCAGCTGGCATGCACACATTCTTTTATAAATAATCAATGAATCAGACACATCAGAAAATCACAATGGTTAATAACAGCTAAGACTGCAAGATTTTAAAAATCCCTGATAGTTGCTTCATGTTTAGTTGTGATGTGGGAGCATCAAGTACAGCTCTAGACCTGTTAAGTTGGTGTTCTGTGCAGTGAGACATAAAGGGCAACCTTTTCTGCATAATGTACTGATGGTGAGGCAGATGGCTATGATGGGGAAAACTGGTTTATATTAAATAACTAGAACAGGCTAAACTGTGCAAAACAGGTTCTGTGAACATTCATTTGAATACTGCATAGGTGTCTAGTTCAACTATATTCATTCTTGTTATTTGCTATTCATGAACATTTGCACAGAGAGGTTTTTGTTCTCACAAATATCTGGTGAAAGATTGTCCACCATATGCATACCCATCTTTGTACCTATCTCTGCAAGAACAAGAGCATTTGTTATCTGTTATTCATTATTCTCTCTATTAAAGCAATGTTCAGTCATCCAGCCAGTCAGCAGAAAGAATACCATGTGACTTGGGTGCCCATTCACACACCATAAACAACAAATATGGAATAGTGGTCACAAACGGCCCATAGACAACCCAGAGACTGAAATGTATTTATACAACCTGTTGATTGAATAACTACAGATAGCAAATAGACTCCTATCAGTCAAAGGGCCTGATTCTCCATGGTCTTGCACCTTGTGTTGTTATTTACATTTCTGCAAAGTGGATTCAAAACACTGTCAAACCATAACCGGAGCAATTTACATCCATATTGCACTAACTTTGCACAGGCACAAATTAATACACAGTATGAAAGGCAGTGAAGAATTCAGTCCAAAATATGTTTTCTAACACTAAATAGTGAGCCAAACAAAGGGTTCAATTCACCACAAATACACACAATGAATATTTCAAACAGCAGCCATTATGAATGAGACTGTTTGGATACAGCCTAGAGCAGGGGTAGGCAACCTATGGCACGCATGCCAAAGGTGGCACGTGAGCTGATTTTCAGTGGCACTCATACTGCCTGGGTCCTGGCCACTGGTTTAGGGGATCTGCATTTTAATTTAACTTTAAATGAAGCTTCTTAAACATTTTAAAAACCTTATTTACTTTACATACAACAATAGTTTAGTTATATATTATAGACTTATAGAAAGAGACCTTCTAAAAACGTTAAAATGTATTACTGGCACGC
Organism: Platysternon megacephalum; assembly: GCA_003942145.1. NCBI lineage: Eukaryota > Metazoa > Chordata > Testudines > Platysternidae > Platysternon > Platysternon megacephalum. The sequence continues at coordinate 2,300,104 of QXTE01000006.1, forward strand.
GAAACCTTAAATTAGACTGAATAAATGAAGACTTGGCACACCACTTCTGAAAGGTTGCCAACCCCTGGCCTACAGCATGAGGTCAGTGCACTAAAATGAATACTCACACAGCCCCCTGCAGGCACAGAGCAGCCCCAGTAGAGATTGTGCCTCCTGAGAAGCAATCTCTTTTGGTGCTCATGCAAGGCTCCACACTGCCTTCTGCACATGACTGTGTACATAAATCATTTCATTTAACCTAGTGCACATCCCAGTTTGGTTTGAAATGATCCCCGGTGATGGGACTTCCACAACTTTCCACTTGGGGAGAATATCCCATGATTTAAAGTATGCTCATTGTTAGTAATATTTTCTTGAGATGCTGCCTATATTTTCCTGAGATACTGTCTAAATTTCCCTTTACTGACTGAAAACTTAAAATTTCAGATGCTTGAGTATTGGTATTAAAGACTGCTGTGCTGTTTCGGGATAGTCGTGTATCATTGACTTTTATTACAGTTAAGTAAACTTTCCTGCATTCATTTACAATGTACATTTATAGCTGGACCACCCTCATCCTCTTTCTGCTGTTTTTATTCTTTTTAAAACAATACTGAGCAGGACAGTTTGGAATATTTAGAACCACTGAGCTCAACAAGAAACCCAGTACAAGTTCATTTTATAACAAGACAGTTAATATTGTATCATTTTCACAGTACAACTCTCCAGACCTTCCCAAAGTCCCAAACCTGGGAAGTACTGTGTATATGCGTCAGGGTGCCAAGGGTCACGGACACCTACTCAAATCAGTGGGTCTTGTTGTTGCTCAGCTCCTGACTGAAGGGTGAAATTCAGCCCTGTTTAGAGTACCAGCACAAGGCCTGTGCATCACTTCAGTCCAACTTTAGCCTGTATGGGTGAATTTCAACTATTTCAGCACCTCTCAGGATCACGTGCTACTTGACAAATTTTGCCTTCCTTCATGTGTTCACTGAACACATAAGGGTCAGCTTAAAAAAAACCAACAACGCTCCCAACCAAAAAAACCCACCAGCACTTTTTCACTTGCAGGAGATCCACTGCTTATTTTTCCCCCAAACAGGACAAGACTAGAGACTGATAGATTTTTAAAGTATGGATATGATCAGAACAGAGCCTGTAAAAATAGCACCTCGTTACTGCCCATATCTTACTGGTTTTGTGTTGTGAGTCACATTTGCTTAGGTTATTGACACAAAAGAGGGGTTTTGTTGTTGTTGTTGAACCACAGTTAGCACTGCTGAGTCAATGCAGCTGCAGAAGGGCACAGCTGGGTCTGATTCTGTCTCATGAGTGTATAACAAAATTTCCATCTCATTTCCGATTTCCGATTCTGTCTTGTGGCACTGGTTGGTAGGACTGAAATGGAGAGAAATGACATTACTTGATTTCAGAGGTTGGGCTGAGCTGGCAATTAAAAAACAAATGTTGTGCCAAATCCTGCAGTCTCTTATTCAATCCTAACCCTCATGCAAACACCCCTTTTTCTTCAATTTAGGTTTGTCTGACCAAGGAGCGAATGAAGGACTGTAGAATTAGGCCCTTTGTATAACATACTGTATAACAAACTCAGCAGTAATAATACTGTCCTCTTCTGTGATGCTTTTTTATCCACGGTTCTGAAAGAGCTTTAGAAACATTCATTAACCCTACTAACACCCCCCTTGCCTCTCAAAGTAGAGCAGTATAATTGTACCCATTCTACCAGTTGAAAATTGAGGCATGAAGAAGATAAGACATTTGTACGAGGTTACTCACTGAGTCAGTGGCAGAGCCAGGAATGCTAACAAGGCCTCTTGATTTCAATTCCCCTAATCACTCCAGGTGACTACACGGCCCAGATGTCATTTTTATAAAACCTTCCCTATATTTTTCTCCACATGCTTCCCACTCTCTGTCAAAGCACTGCAATTCTCCATCTTGCTGACAATGATTAGATGAAGCTTCCTCCGGGGGTCTGTCAATATTTCTCCAAGACATCAGGCAGCAGGAGGGAGAGTTTGTCACCTGAGAAACAACAGGCCATCTGAACTCTCATCTCCTGCACAATGGGTTAGTGTGGTTAAGATAGGAACATGCAATAGTGTTGGAAATACCAGATCAGACCAGTAGAGCATTGAGTCTGATATCCTGCTTTCAACAGTGGACTATGCCTGATGTTCCAGAGGAAGGCAAATACAATACACCTTGCTGCTTTTGCAATGCAGTATATCGGGGAAATGTTCCCTTTCTCACTACTATGATGACCAACGATGTCCTGAAGCATGAAACGTGAAGACCCATTTCCCAGCATATACTGTCATCACCATTATAAATACATCATTCACCCATAGCAACAACAATGTTATATCTGAGAATCACTATATTCTCTATTCTATTAGGGTGAAATTCAGTCCTGTGCACAGGGCCAGCACAAGTCCTATTCACAAAGGTGCTTTTCACCCACAGGAAATACTATGTAGATATTCATGATTTTGTGAAAAGAAACAGTGGGATACATTTTCTTTCTTTAATGTTCACTCAAACTTCTGAATCTCATCCACTCTGCTGTCTTCTTAGGGCAAGCTGTTCTTTTGGCACAAATGACTGTACATTGTGCTTTTCTTTCAGGTTTGTAGTGCAAACGTAGTCATCCATTCCTCTGACTACTTGCAACAGATATTTGTTTCCAAAAGTCTGTTCCCTTTATGTGACATCCCTAACTTGTAGAAGAATCTACAACTTTTACCACCCGTTAAAAAAAATGTAACAATACAAAGAACATGAGCCTGATCCCAGAGGTGGGGGTGAAGTCCTCACCCTATTGAAATCAATGGCAAAACTATTATTGACTTCAGTGGAGTCAGGATTTTTCACCCAGAACTGTAAATGGAATAGAAATGCTTCTCCCTGCCAAGATTTAAATTCAGAGGCTTATGTTTCTCCTGCCACAGTTGGTGACATTACTAAAATCCTAAAATGGGGCAGACAGCTGCATTTTTTACATACTTTAGGCATTAGTGATGTCAGGAGCTGATGCTGGGGAAACACAGAACCCCTTCATTCAGATATTGGAAGAGGAATAAAGGAGGAATGAATCTTTTAACCTTTATTTGGGAGCAAGCCTGCAGTGCATACTTATTAAGGCCCACTGATCTCAATGGAGATTTCCCCCAGTTAATGTGTGTACCTGTGTGCAGGACTGTGTCTTTCATATGTTAATTTCTCAATATACACATTCTATTATTGATTTTGGATTTAAAATTATTTTCTCTCCCTCCTTTAGCTTTCTTTCCCTCTTTTCTCCCCTATCCCTTTTCTTTTCTTTTTTCTTTGCTTCCTTTTAATTTCTTTCACATAATGTTTCAATTTGCCCTTCAGGAGATGTCTACAAAATGACATACTATAGGGTTTGCTTCCCATGCTGATTGTCAATAAAAAATTTGAAAAAGGTTTTACATTTTTGTTTTGTCTGGTCAGAGGATGTCACTGCCATGTCAATTAATCCCTATCCAACTCTGCCATTTCCCCCCATGGGCAGAAACTTCATGGATATTTGAGTTGCTGTAAGAGGGTATTGAAAACTGAAGTAGCAATGGCACAGCCTGCTGCATTCTGAGCTCCAGACCCAAGAGGATTATTGGTGGCGGGGATGAGCTTTGAAGATGTTCCTCTCTGCATAAGAATCCTAGAGGGGATTATTGTTGGCTGAGATAAGCTTGGAGATGTTCTCTACAAAAGAATCAGGCAAACTGACTTGACAAGCGACTTACTGTTTAAAATGCCAATAGTTACAAATATTTAAATGAATTATTGTTGAAGCATTACATTTCAATTATTTGGGTCATTGATAGATTTTTAAGGGACATTTCAGTCAATCAAGTGCAGGATTATAGGAGAGAAAATTAGGTGGTAGAAATATATGTCTGACCATAAATAAATATTTAAATAAAAGCTATATCAAACAACAAACAAACAAACAAACAAACAAAAACACACTCTGATGGAATGAGTGTATTTCATCCAACAGTTGCCATGAATGATGCGTTCATTGCTTAACAGATGCATAGTTTCTGGAACACAAATTGTGTAATCTGCCAGAATAATATCAGCAAACAAAGAGGACAAAAAACTTCTGCTTCTCTGTTTCTAAAGGAATAAACATGAATAAAATGTATTAAAGTGGACAGGTCTCTAATTGCGGTGAATGTTCAAATCAACAAATTAAAAACACAAAAAAAATACTTTTATACATGATGCACATTCAACTTGTGGAACTCATTCCCACAAGATATCATTAAGGCTAAAATACAGATTTTAGGAAAGAATTAGGTTTTTATATAGTATGTATAATGAGAAGAGCTATAGAGAGAGATACTAGGAGTTTTCAAGGAACCTAAGGGCTTGGCTACACTGGCAGATGTACAGCGCTGTGAGTTAAACCTGCCTTCGTACAGCTGAATAGGGAAAGCGCTGCAGTCTGTCCACACTGACAGCTGACAGCGCACTGTCGTGGCCACATTTGCGGGACTTGTAGCGGCATTGGGAGCAGTGCATTATGGACAGCTATCCCACTGAGCACCTCTTCCCATTCTGGCGCCGTGGCTTATGGGAAGGGGGCGGGGGGGGTGGGGCATTCTGGGTCCTGTCCCAACGCCCCGTGATGAATCGCTTCACATCCCAGCAATCCCTGTGTTTCCGTCCACATTTGGCGCCATCTTTCAACGGTTTCTGTGCAGCGCGATCTGTGTGTTCCGCTTCGGTCTGCAGGAAATGGAGCCCAAACTGCTGAGGAGTATGATGACGAGTCTCGCCAGCGCATCACGTTTAGCAGTCGAGCTATTCCTTAGGATCCAAAGTGACAGTGATGAGTCCGACGATGATAGCAAGTCATGTAACGCGTACGACACGAAATTGCTTGTGGCATTTACGGACATGCTCAACACCGTGGAACGCCGCTTCTGGGCTCGGGAAACAAGCACTGAGTGGTGGGATGACATCGTCATGCAAGTCTGGGATGACGAGCAGTGGCTGCAGAACTTTCGGATGAGAAAAGCCACTTTCATGGGACTGTGTGAGGAGCTCGCCCCCATCCTGCGGCGCAAGGACACGAGATTGAGAGCTGCCCTGCCAGTGGAGAAGCGGGTGGCTATTGCAATCTGGAAGCTGGCAACTCCAGACAGCTACCGATCGGTCGTGAACCAGTTTGGAGTGGGAAAGTCAACGGTTGGAATCGTGCTGATGCAAATTTGCAGGTCCATTAATTGCATCCTGCTCAGAAAAACCGTGACTCCGGGTAACATGCAGGAGATTGTGGATGGCTTTGCACAAATGGGTTTCCCTAACTGTGGAGGGGAGATAGATGGGACGCATATTCCTATTCTGGCACCACCCCAACTAGCATCCGAGTACGTTAATCGGAAGGGGTATTTCTCTATGGTTCTCCAGGCGGTTGTGGATCACCGTGGGCGTTTCATTGACATTAACACAGGCTGGCCCGGAAAGGTGCATGATGCACACATCTTTCGGAACACTGGCCTGTTCAGGAAGCTGCAGGCCGGGACTTTTTTCCCAGAGCGGAAGATCACAGTAGGGGAAGTCGAAATGCCCATTGTGATCCTTGGAGACCCTGCTTACCCGTTAATGCCATGGCTCATGAAACCCTACACAGGGTGCCTTGACAGCAGCAAGGAACGGTTCAACTACAGGCTGAGCCGGTGCCGAATGACTGTGGAATGTGCTTTTGGCCGTTTAAAGGGCCGCTGGCGATCTCTGTATGGGAAGCTGGACTTGGCCGAAAACAGCATCCCCGCGGTTATATCCGCGTGCTGTACCCTCCATAATATTTGTGAAGGGAAGGGTGAAAGATTCAGTCAGGCATGGACCTCCGATGTTCAACACCTGGAGGCTGAATTTGCACAGCCAGAGAGCAGGGCTATTAGA